>NDGM010940697.1:0-11156 GCA_002564305.1 Octomys mimax | reverse complement strand
AAAAAATATATATATGTAGTAGAAGGGAGTTTAATGCAATTAAGTGATTTTTCGAAGCTTCTGTTTTCTAGAAAAATATTTTGTGACATGTGAAAGCGTTATGGAATTCAGACTTCAGTGCCTATAGGTGAAGTTGGGTTGGAACACAGCCGTGATCATTCATTAACCTGTTGGTCACAGCTGTTTATGTGCTACCCATGTGGAGGTAAACAGCTGTCCCCGAGCCTATGTGGTCTGTGAAGTTGAGAATTCCTTATTTTATGGCTTTTTGCTGAAAAAGCTGGCCAATCCCTGCTTACAGTGGTTCCAAAGAAAGTAAACTTTTATTTCTGCAGCTTTTCAGGTGTAATTTAAGCTTTTGAGAGAAGTCAAAGTAAGTCATAGTTTTCCTTATGTAAGTTAATATCCTAGAAGAAAAGTTCGAGCTGGCAAAGCCAGAATTGACACGGCACATGTGAGTGCAGAAAACCTTCCCCTGTGTGTTCAGAAAAGAGAATCGAGGCCTTTAAAAAGCTCACCCATTCTCGTCGCTCTTTCTAAAAAGGGTTTCTTTCTAGATGGCTCACTTTTATTGCCTCATTGTTTCCTTTTTAGCACAGATTTTTCTGTCTTTTGAAGAAACTGTAAATAGAAACTTTAATGAAGAGATGGCAGTGAGTAATTGGAGAGCTGAATTATCAGCTGCCAGGCAACTTTCATTCACTTCAGAAAATCTAACAGAAACACTGAGGAAAAAATGAGCATTTTTGTCTTCGGGGAGCACAAACTTAGCCATCTGGGTGGCGTAAATGCAAGAAACTCCTGCAAATAACTCGGATCTGTTAGTTACATTGTAGAGAATGAAAGATTTGTCTTTGGGGGTTTGTTGGAACACTGTATTTGTCACCTTAGTATTTTAAAATGATGGGTTAATTTCTTCTTGCTTGCTAAAAATGTTATAAATAAATGTGCATAAGAAACTTCACAAACACATTATCAAGTTTGAACAATACCAATCTTTGAGATTTTGAAGGGCATGCATATACTTTGAGAAAATCTGCTTTGATAGGTGACTCATGCCCTTTTTATCAACATAGTTTTTCATCCTTAAAGGTTCAGGTGGTAGGATTCTTTTTCTCCCCATTAGTTCAATGTGTTTGGAAATTTACTCTTAGGGGGAC
This sequence comes from Octomys mimax, assembly GCA_002564305.1. Classification (NCBI taxonomy): domain Eukaryota; kingdom Metazoa; phylum Chordata; class Mammalia; order Rodentia; family Octodontidae; genus Octomys; species Octomys mimax. The sequence continues at coordinate 9,996 of NDGM010940697.1, read as the reverse complement.
ATCCTGGGGAAATGAAAGGTGTACTTGGCCACCAGAGGGAGCCGCTGGTGTCCATGAACTCCATAGAAATAGAATTACCAGAACATTTTGAAAAGGTGTATACTGGTGTGTGAGTTCAAAGAAATGTCTTTTATGATTCATACCCTAGCCGGCATGCATGTGGAGTTTTAGATTTAATGACTGTTAAAAGTTCCATGGTGGGGGGTACTTCTCAGCTTCTGATTTTATTTCTCATTGGAAGAAGGTTATATTAAAATGACTTGTGGTACGTTTTGTGAGAGCAGACTGTTTGCAAACCAGGAGAAAGCTTTTAATGCTTACAGAAAACTTCCAGTATTTGATTTTCAGCATACTGATTCCTCCCAGATTTGGGATTAATTCTGTTTTTCCTTTCAAAAGCTAATTATCTGTACAACTGTTTATTTAAAAAATATTTTGCTTCCACCTCACTATTCCTTATGGAATATTTGCCTTTAGTTTACAATATAAACACCTACAGGTCTCAGTTTGATTTATACATCATGGTAGCAATTGCTGATGCGTCCTTGCCCCTCCCTGTCCAAGGAAAGGAAACAGAAGTATAGGTAACACAGAAATTATTTGCAACAGGATTTCTTTATGTTAGGAGCGTGCCTACATGCTACCTACCTCCCCGGTTCTGGAGCTTCATTCAGAAGACCTGCTGTGAATGGGCCATGAGAGTTGTTCCCCATACTGACCCGCTCAACTCATGTCCACAAGTCATGCGATGTGAAAACATGACAGCCTTCGCAGCTGCTCTTAGACACAGACCTGATTATGTTTTTTCATGTTTCTCCTGAAGCAGGGATTTGTTTAGCCGTTGGGTTTATAGGATTTCCTTGAAGCCTCAGCTAATAACTGGAGATCAGCAAATGAGTTAGAATTCCTTTGGCTGCCCATGGCAGGCCCACTGTGTAAGAGTCCAAGAACTGACAGGGATGTTGCCTGATCCTTGTCTTCCTTTCCCTCAGGGATGACAGCTCTGGAAAGAAAGATGTCAGGGGCTGAGGGTATGATAGGGGTGGGGGCATTCTGTCTGTGCTCTTGATGAGACACAAAAATTACCCTCCTTCCTTGCTGACATAAATTCCAGAATGAAAAGGGACCCTGAGGATCAAAGATGCCTAAGACCTTTTTCCAGCTCTTTGCTACTTTTGCAGATTGGAGTTCATGCTTCTGGGCAAGGTGGCTTTTCCTTTGGACATGGCAGGCTCAGGGATAAGAGACCATTGTACTCCTAGGGGGGCATAAAATGTTTTAACTTTTAATTCAAAGGTAAAAGTCAAGTTTTTAGGTTAAAGATACTGTTTTTATAGGTAATGCAACACTTTGGTGTCTATGTGAAGGCAATTATAAAATATAATTTTATATAGATACATATATGTGCAATGTAATATAATATACATATATAATTATTATTTTTAATGGAGGACGAGGTCAACAAAGGCCCAGTGCTCAGAGCTGAGACAGTCATAATACATTCCTGGCTGTGGAGGATCTAGAACAGTGATAGCGAACTGTTTAGAGGTGTGTGGCCAAACTGCAACCACAAACCTTACCTACCACAAAATGCTAACACTACAATTAAACCTGAATACTGAGGTTTTAGTTACAAATAAAAAGACCCTAATTAACATCTTTTGTCTTATAAATAATATGCATGCCGTAGGTTCACTACCACTGAACTCTAGAAAAACTCCAAGGAAAGGATGTATGTACCATTTCCCTTATGGCTCCTGTTCCACTGTGAGGGATTAGATCATCATGAGCAGTTATTAAGCTCTCTGGTTACATCATCTAGCATCACCCGCTTAATATGCACCACACAGGAAACCTGTATGCCCATGTTCTCGAGAGCTGACTATCAGTAACTGTGCTTTTGGATGGGAGGGAATGGAATGAGACCCAAACTCCACCTCGGCTCATATTTTACCTGCCCCTCTACTGATGCCGTAAGGAGAGGTGTCCTTACATGAAGATCATCCAGTTTTTAGTGAGAATATCACTACCCATTTAGTGTATACTGGAAGATTGCTTGTTAAAATGGGGTGAAAGGGGTATGTGATAACCTGTAATTAAAAAACAGAAATTGCAATTTATTGGTTAAAAGAATCCTTGTTATCTGAGTGTAGTGGTGCACACCTGTGACCTAAGCTCTTGCTGTGAGTTTGAGGCCAGCCTGGGCTGCATAGTGAGTTAAAGGCTAGCCTGAACTACATGGTGAGACCCTGTCTCAAAAAACTAAAACTAACAAACAAAATCCTTGCTAAATTGTTACCTTACAAATTATTTTCTTGGAATCATTCTTAGAGGTATTCCTGTTCTTTATGCATGTCAGATACAATCTTGATTTAATTCCCTGTTCTTTTTATTTTATGTTTCTTCCTTTCATTCCAGTCATCTTAGATTAGATACGCATTCATAACTCTTATACATAACATTGATTTTGCAAATGAAGAATATTTCTATTCTTGGTTTACAAATTTCAAAACCATTGCCATTTCTTCTGGTAAATCCTTTCATGAAAAAAAGTCTCAATTCAAATGTTCTTTTTTGATTTTAGAAATTCATTTATGAAAAGATTAGGTTTTTTAAGGCCCCCCCCCTTAAGTGGGTTGTTACAGGGGAACAAAATAATTATTTCCTGTGAATTGATTATTGCAAGTTATTTTCTCCAGAGCCAGTGTTTTGTGAGGCTTCCAAATTTCAGGGTGACTTGTATTGCGGGAGCAGTGTTAAGTTCATCCTTCAGTTTTGGGCCCAGAAAAATTAATGATGAGAAACTGACAGTGATAAGTTGCACTTTCCTGGATGTTTTCCATAGATTTCCAATTATACTCTGGAGCCATTTGAAAGGTTAATTTTAAGACTACTACCATATCTAATTGTATTAGGAGCACATGACTTCTAAAGGACAAAGCCATAGAAATGATTATCCTTGGGAGAGAACTACATGTGAGCAGTTTATCTTCATTTAAAGAACAGTGCTGCCACCTTTTCTGCTAAGTTATACCTTAAAATGTTGTGTATATTATGTGGTGGTGTTTGCTGAGGATCTTATTGTCAGCACATGTTGCTGATGGATTTACTAAAGGTGCATGTTCTATATTGAAGCGGTTTAAAGATTTCATGGTTGGTCTTCTCTCCTTCTCTCCCAACACTTCCCCACTTTCCCCAGTTGAAGTCTTCCCTCTCTGGGTCTGTTTCCACCTACTTTCTCTCAATGTCTGTCCTTTGCCACTCTGTCTTCAGCGCACATCTTCCTCTTTGGTTGCTATCTTTCCATCTTCACTGTCTGCCATTTCTTTTCAGAGACCCTGAGTTCACCTGTGTTCCATTGCCTGCTCTTTAGGAATACCAGGCTCAAGTGGAGGAAATGAGGTTGATGATGAATCAACTGGAAGAGGACCTTGTCTCAGCCAGAAGACGGAGTGATCTCTATGAATCTGAGCTGAGAGAATCTCGGCTCGCTGCTGAAGAATTCAAGCGGAAAGCAACAGAATGTCAGCATAAGCTGATAAAGGTAGTCAGGAGAGTTATTTTTGGGTGCAGTGATGGAGGATCATAGCAGTTACAAGACAGTAGTACCTTAGTGGGTACAGGTTTGAGATGTAATGGGAAACATCTTGGGAAATTGTTAGGTCTTTATTTGTAGCAGATGACATCATTATTATTGGTTTGGTTACAGTGGCCAGGAGAGTATTCCAGATAATGTTGTCTACAGGACTTTTAGGCTGTTGAGATTTCCCACTATGGTGTATCTTTTTAATTGCAGGCTAAAGATCAAGGGAAACCTGAAGTAGGAGAATATTCCAAACTTGAGAAGGTATATATTCCATGATTGCTCTTGCTATTCTAAGTGGATTTTTTTAATGTTACTGTCAATGGCCAGTCATTGATTAAAAATACTTTTGCAATCAATGATTTGAAAATTCTCTTCTAGCTTTATTTATTTATTTATTTATTTTGTGCTACGAATTGAATCCAAGACTTTGTGTGTTAGATACAGGGTCATCTACTGAGCTCCTCTACTCCAGTCCCTCCAGGTTTGATGGTCCACCTCTGGGTCATTTATCATGTTTAGTCTAAACTACGGTTCTAAAAGAGAGAAAGACTTCATTTTTAGTCCTATCTTCTCATCGTAAGACCGTAAACTCAGACACTTAGTAAAACCTGTGAAAATTGTTATTGTTTTAAGGCACTGCACAATTTTGATTTTGTTTTTACCATTTATATATTTCTAGTTCTAGAGAAATAGTTCACAGGGAGGTAAACTTCCAAAGACCTGATAGGCCCCATTCTTGCTTGCCATGAGTAGGTTCTGGCAAACAAACCTAAAAGGCCCCATGGAAACATCCAGGCAGTAAGACAGTGCTAAATTTTGCAAGATATGAATGTTAATTTGCTTTCTGCTTTATTTCTTGGGATTTTAATTCTAGATCAATGCTGAACAGCAGCTCAAAATCCAAGAGCTCCAAGAGAAGCTGGAAAAGGTAAGCCTAGGGTGATTTTTTTAGGAGCTTACCCCCATTTCCACATATTTTTCTTTGCCTTGTCCTGGAGCCATGAAGAAGAAAGAAACAGAATTAGTCACCTAGGAAACTGAAGGGGAAGTGAGCTATTGCTTGAAAATATCAGTGTTCTGAATATACTTATTCCTTTTGAGATGTGTTAATAGTCTATATTTTTAAAAGCCAAGCTGTATGAGTGTAAATTATACTACAACAGAACCAAGCAGGGGCTTCTCATGCCTCAGTAATCAAGGGGCTAGGCTCCCCATTCTGCACTGATGTGTTCTCCACCTAGACTGCTTCCTTCAGAAACATTGCTGCCCAAGGATGGAGCGGGATTAGAGGATCCTTGGAGTCATCATGAGTGGGTGGGTTGGTAGATAGCATCTTTTAAGGTTTGTGCTAATGTCCCTTCTTCTGTTTTTATGTTTTGTGAATTATTTCCCTCCTAGGTTTATTAAGGTATAATTGATAAATGAAAACTATACATATTTATGGTATCCTGATGTTTTGATATATGTATACAGTTGTGAAATGATTAAGCTAGCTAAAATACCTGTCATTCACATACTTAGGTAAGGTGAGGACATTTATGATCTAGTCTCAGGAGTTTTCAGACTGTCCCTTTATTTGAACACTAGAAATGTTTAAAGAAAGGAGCAGAGTGAATGTGATACTAGGGTGTGGCGTTCACATCAGAATGTTCATGCATGAATTTGCTGGCTTGGTTTAATACAGCTGTTACCTTTCATTGTGATAAAAACATAACATTAAATTACTACTTTAACTTATTTCTAAGCATGTCATTTAATAGTACATTTGTATGCTCGGGCACTAGATCTCTGGAAATTTTTCTGGAAATTTTAACATTGAAAGTCTGTATACACCAGATACCAATTCCCCTTTTAGTTGATCTTAACATTAACTCCAAACTAAAGTTTAAAAAATGAAATTTCTGCCACATTTCAATACCTCAGTGTCCACATGTGCCTGTTGCTTCCCATGTGGAACAGTACAGGTCAGAGTTGGAATTTTCTTGCAGTTTATACTTAAATTTTTTTGATTTAGAGCAAATACATATGGAATTGTTGGTTTCATAAGCTCAGGTCTCTGCTATAATATTGTAAGAGCTGTATTATAACTCAAACTCAAAAAGCATTAAATATATAATTAAACTTGAGGTTTAGCTTTTTTTGTTATAACTAGATTTGTATATTATCATGAACAAGGGCTGTTATACTCTTTGGAAAGTATTATTTGAAGAAAAAAAAAGTTTAAATTACAGCTTTACCTTGCTTTCTTCTTATAAAAGTGTTCCAGAATCCCTCTGGGAAGATTAGCAAATGAGATAATTAAAATAAGAAAACTATGGCCAGTAGTAAGTACTTTAATTTCTAGGTAAAGCAATGCATCTGGAGCTTTTTGTTTGCATTCTCCATGTTGCGTCAAGTTGGAGATGCAAATGATTGTCAGATACATTATTATGTATCCTAAAAAGAAAAATAAGGTACATCAATTTTAATTATAGGATGTATTCCAGATTCAACAGTGTTATAAAGAAGTATACCTTAGTGAAATGCAGAATGAAACAGATGCTTATATGTTTTTTAAAAAATGGAGGTAATATATACTCATTGTTACCTGCTGTTTCTATTTAGGGGATCGTCACCACCTTTTTTACATGAATAAACTCGGACATCTATGTCCTATATGCTTTTTCCTCCATAGGCGGTGAAAGCCAGCACAGAGGCCACTGAGCTGCTGCAGAATATCCGTCAGGCAAAGGAGCGAGCCGAGAGAGAGCTGGAGAAGCTGCAGAACCGAGAAGATTCTTCAGAAGGCATAAGAAAGAAGCTGGTGGAAGCTGAGGTGAGCAGGGAGTCTCCAGGTGCCTATCAACTGAGCCCTCACCCTAAGTGGTCATGCGACTGATCTTGGCTGTGCCAAGGGAAAAGCTGCAGAACCATCACTTGTTTTTTTTTTTTTTTTTTTTTACCATAGTGCTTCCTTTTAGAAGATCCCTTTGAAACTTGACAGGCTTGGAAACCTTTTCTCCCAAGAGGAGAGGAAGATCTGTTTTAGCAGCTTCAAGTTGAAAGATGTCTCAACAAAAGCTTTCCCATTTGCTTGTTTTCCTCTGACCTTCTCACTAATCTGGGAGACTTTGTATTTTTATAGGCTCATTTTAATTCTATCTCTGACTTTTCTTTCTCTTCCCTCTATGTGCCTTACTGTTTGCCCAACAATGTTCATAACGTGTTAATTTTCAAGGTTTCACCTATGACCCATGTGTTGACAACTCTCAGATCTCTATTTTTGGACCTTTTCTCTTTCTCATATTCTTTGTTGTTGTTGTTGTTGTTATTGTTGAAATCATTTATATAATTACACTGAAAATATATGAGTGCCTTTTCATTATGAAAATTGAGACAGTGTAGATGAACATAGAGTAAGAAGTAACACTTCCTCTTTGCTTGTCTCTGCCTACCCTAACCCTTGGTGTTTGTCCCCCAGAATGCTTGTGCCATAGTTGACGTCACTTCCCTATTGCTGGGCCTTTGCATTTCCCTGGTACAGTCTGGGCGTGCTCCCAGCACAGGGCTCTTTGGGGCTGTTCTCACTGTGTTCCTGGCTGTCTTCCCTGCTGCTCCCCGGAAATCCCAAATGGTGTGTCAGTAGTGCCTCGTGTTTAGAGTGAACACAGTGACCACCCTCACCAGCTAATTCCCTTTCTCACTTTTCTCAGACAGGTCAGGGCCACCAGCATTCTCTTGGTCACCCCAGCTTTGAGACCTTTGTGTCATTTGCTTATCGTGAGACCCTGTCACATCTGTGAGGCATTCAGGCCTATAAATATAGACACCCTATTTCTCTCCTTCATTCCTGTTTGTCACCCTTTCCTCTTAGCTAAACAAACATAGTAATTTCCTGTCCTTGTGCTTATAGTCTCTACCTTCCTCCCAGCTGACTCATACGGTGTCGGATTCACAGACCCCATGCACCCTACCTTATTCCAACCCCTTTAGGGATTCTATATATCTTAGGTGCACCCTTGAATCTGGCACATAAAAATCTGGCAGGTAAAACTTAGCCATTTGAATTTTAACCCTCAAATGCTGTCCTTTCACTGTTTCACCTGCTCTTTCCTGTCCTATGCTCACCCCCTCCTGGGGCCTAAATTGGCCCTTGAAGACCTTTATGTTTCTCCCTCTTGTGTGTCATTCCTCTGTTCTCTCATCCTATCTTCCCTACTACTACCCATCTTCCCCATCCCTCTACAAAGCTCATATCTCTGTCATCACACCACTCAACTGTGTGGTTCTGAGTCCTCCTTCCTGCCTGCTACCTCCCACAGTATCTTGTCGTTCTTTTCCCTCTTCACCTGTTGTGCTTATTTATGTTTGTCTTACCTTTTCCAAGGGTGGGAAGTATTTCATCTTCCTCTCAGTATTTTCTGTGATGCCTAGTGTGGTACTTTGCAGATAGTAGGTGCTTGGTAAATATTTGAATGAATGAATGCACTCTTGTAATCTATTCAGCTGAGCACCTGGATTGCAGTCTTATTTTCCCTGCTGTTGCTTCAGGTGCCTGAGACTTTTTTCTCCTGATTCAAGTGTATGCTTCCTGAGGGCTCTTTCCCTCGGCGCAAGTGATATGCCCATAGTGGTTGCTCCATTAAAACTCTCTGATTGATTCATGATCTACAGGAACGCCGCCATTCTCTGGAGAACAAGGTAAAGAGACTAGAGACCATGGAGCGTAGAGAAAACAGACTGAAGGATGACATCCAGACAAAATCCCAACAGATCCAGCAGATGGCTGATAAAATTCTGGTGAGCAGGAACAAAAGTTGCAAAGTTCACAGATAACAGATTAGAGGTTGTAAAGGGAAGGGGGTAAAAACAAGAACTAAACGTGATCGCAGGGGTGGTATCACTAAGTAGGTTAATTAAGAGAGGTGTTTTTAGTGTGTGGTGTGCTGTAGAATAGTGTAATTAAATATTGGACACTTCTGTACTGGTTCTAGACCTGCAATAAGATTATTGTTCTCTTTGTTACTGGCTTCTTTTTTTTTTTTAGTAGAATGTGCTTTTTTTTTTTTTTTTTTTTTTTTTTGAGGTTAGGAGAGTTTTTTATTGAAAATAAGAAGAAGAATGGCATTTCCAGGAGGGGTATGATTTTTGATACATTTTTATAGGTACATTTACGTTTTTCTGGTAGTAGTGCTTTTTTGTATGGCTTTTCACTTTGCAATGTCAATTTTTAAAAAGCTGTGGGTTTAGACCTTTAAGATCAAACTCAGATTTTTGCATTTAGAGAAGAAAGAAATTAGTCATACAGAATTGTTTTTCTCAGAGTAGTATTTGTCATAGATCCGTGCTCACCCACTCACTCTCCCTGCTCCAGTTGGTTATTGTTGTTATTTCTTGAATTTTCTTAGATGTACTAGGGCCTTTTTTAGGTTTCTAATCATCCTAATTCTATCTCAGGTTCTAATGACCAAATGAACTTAATCAGAGAAGAAGGCTTGGGTTGTTGAAGTTGTAGGTGTGTTGGAGTTTGGCCCTTGCTAGGGAGGAGAGCAGTGTCTTTGAAGGACTCTCCTTGGGTCTCATTCCCAGAGCCAGAAATTTGATGTCGTGTTTGAGAGACTCAGTGATGACCTGTGTTTGTAACTCCCCTGTCCTGCTCCTAGGAGACTCTCGGGTAACTGGCTCTTCTTTTCTACCTAAAGAGACAAGGTGGTGAGCAGGGTGCTCTCTCTCTCTCTCTCTCTTTCTCTCTCTCTCTCTGCGTCACTTCTGGGAAACAAGATGCCCGCAAGTATAAGAACTCAAGAATGAGCAACTTGCATAGTATTTAATATCCAACTCAACCCAACCTTTTGATACCTGATTCATTTCTCTGTATACTCACAAATATATAGGTGCTTTTGAACAAATGGATAAAAGAGGAGTTGGTTAAATTGCTTTGCTTTGACACCCAGTCTTTATTTGTACACAAAGACAAATGTGACTGTTAAGTCTATTTTTTCTGTTCTCTTGTTCCATAGTCAAAGTTTCTCTGGGCTATTGTCAAGTGTGTGCATTTTCTCACGAGTAAAAGTAGAACCCACCACTGCTGTCCTTTGCTCGGTATAAACAAAGTGGATAACTCTGTTTAATGGTTTCTCTGTTTGATGGTGATGTGTTCATTCATTCATTCAACAAATATTTAATGAGCCTCTACTATGTGTCAGGCACTGTTCCAGAAACTGGAAATGTAGCCCCGAACAACAGTATTTGAAGAGTTGATCCAGTACATATAGAAAGAGATATGCTTAAAAAAATGACAACAACAACAAAAAATGCCCAACTGCCAAGTGGACTTTCAAATATCTGCTGTTCAAAGGTTCATTTGCCGGGGCCGGGGAGCTGGCTCAGTGGAATAAGCGCTTCCCTGGCAAGCGCAAGGGCCTGAGTTC
>NDGM010940649.1:0-12858 GCA_002564305.1 Octomys mimax | reverse complement strand
TATATATATATATATATATATATATATATATATATATAGCATCTTCTCAAACCAAAAAAAAAAATAAAATAAAGAGCAGCAGGTGTAGGTTATCAGGGAAACACATATGTCATCTTCAAAGACTACCCCTAGCACCTCAGCTAGACCAATATGCATTGCTTAAGGCCAATTGAAGGGATAAAGAGAAGTCCTATCCAGCTCTGTACCTACCAATATAAGGAAATAGGCTCAGGCTCAGCCAACATGGAGACAATCACTCTTCTTTCAAGGTGAGCTGCTCAGGTGGTCCTCCACAGCTAGCCCTCTGCACCAGAAACCTCATGCAGGCAAGGACTAGTCCCAAGACCCAGTCTTGCCTACCAAGTGGAGGTTCATACGAATGCTGGTCAAATCAATAGAGAAGGGGCTGTCACACCTAGCTGATCCAGGGAGCCGGTGCCCAGCCTTTGTGAGGCAAGGGCAGGCCCTATGCAACAAAGGAGGGGCTGGGATCAGTGATAGAGGAATGAGGACATGAGGGCCTCTCTGGGCCACTTCTCCATGAGCAGACGAGGAGGGCCCCTTGTGAGGTGGACCTTGGCCTTACTGTGCTCCCTTGTGCTCCCTCCTCATGGGAAGGTTAGGAAAGAGGGGAGCAGTTCTCACCTCATAGCCACTTGTGCTGGAGGAGAGGGAGTGACGAGGAGGAGACACCCTGGGTCCACTGTGGGCCACAGCGTGACTGGGCCTCACAGAGAGGGGGAGAAATGGGTGTACACTTCTCTAAGAGCCAAATATAAATACTGATGGGGTGTGCTGATCAGATGGCTCTGGTCACTGCCCCCCACAGGCACAGCCAGCCAAGGGTTGTACCACCCCTCTCCTCCCCGGGGGAGCATCCACCTTGCACACCATCTGAGATCCAGGCAGACCCCGGGCACTCAGTCACAGGGCCTGCGGGTTCCTGGGCTAACCTCACCTCCACACTGTGGCTGCAGGCTGCAGGCCAGAGCCAGGCATGTGGGCAGCACAGCCTGAGCCCCACAGCTGTGGAGGAGCAACAGGAACATCTAGGCAGCGGGAAGGTAGGCATCCAACATGGACCTGCTCAGGGTCCCCCTCCCAGCCTGAGCTAGGCGCCTGCGGGAGAAGAATGAAAACTAACTTCTCTTGAATTTAAAAAAGAAAAGCTTTCCAAGGGGAATTCTCTGGCAAGATGGGAAAGCAACAGGCAGAGCCCACAGAGTTCTGCACAGCTTGCATGAAGACACACTGCAGCCAAGGCTTAAAGGAAAGCACGTGCCCGTGCACATGTGCACATGCACATGCACACACACACACACACACACGCACACACACACCGCTTCTGCTGATTTATAAGCAGCAGTAGCTAGAACCTTTTCTTCCACCCAGAATACACAGTGAGGAAGTTATCCCATGACAATCTCTACTTACAGCAGTCATGACATTCAAACACTCCATCCCTTTACCCACAAGACATTCTACTGCAAACCCAGGGCTTCTCTCCTTCGACCTCAGGGGCCCCAGTGCAACTGATGCCAAATTGCTCCACATCTAGGTCCCTGACTGCTATGGTTGGTGGGATTTTTTTTTTTGGCAGAACTGGGGATTAAACCCAGGTCCTTGTGCTTGCCAGGCAAGCGCTTATTCTACTGAGCCATCTCCCCAACCTCCTGGTGGGACATTTTTGCAGGGACATTGAATGAAAATGTTCACTTCACTGTGTCTTCCAGGTAAGAACAAGTACATGTCATACACATCCACGTCTACTTTTCCACCCAAACCTCACTGAGAACATCAGTACATGGACAAACTGGTCCTTGTTAGGCCCAGGAGGCCGCCAGCACACTGACCAACCATCACAACATACTCACATCTAATGCGACAGGATAAGACCCAGCCCCCAGGGCCACTGAGCTGCCACATCCACTGCCAGCTTCGGCACGCAAATGGCCTACATACCACTTCTTTGTTCAGAGTGCAGGCTTTGGAATCCTGGACGGGCCCTTGTATACGAGGGACCCCCTTAGACATCCACACTGTCCTCAGGAACATGCAAGGACCGGCAGGACAAACCTGCTAGCCAGGAGAGAATGTGAGGCCACGAGGTCACTGAGCTAAATGGCATTTCTGGGCCTGTGCCAGCCTAGCAGAAGTGGCTGCTCTGGAGGCAGGACGGTGCAGAGAGCCTGAGTTTGCAAGCTGGCCAGGCTCCAGGAAAACCTGTAGAAACGGTGTGAGACAAGCACAGGGATCGTGCTCCATGGGCCTCTCTAGGGTGCAGAACAACAGTTCAGTAGAAAGGGGAGGAAGCGGTTGGTGGAGAAACTAATAAAACGGGGCTCCTGGGGGACCAGAAATAAGGTTTGAGATAGGCCCAGCAGCTTGAAGAAACCACATGAAACAGTGGAGATAGGCGAAGGAAGGGCCATTCAATGACGCCGGATATGAAGGAACTTGGGAACCATGAGAGAAAGCCGCCCACAGAGCTGCACCCTTCTTTCTCCTTCCTGACAGGGGATGATGGCAATGCCAGCCCAGCCACCTTCCCGGGGGTATTTTTTAGCTTAAATGAGATGATAATGTTTGTAAAATAGATTCACAGACCATAAACAGCTGTCGGAGGCTCCTGGGTTGCCTGAGGCTGCCAATCAATGTGCACTGAAATGAACACGTTAATTCAGCCACCCATGGACCATCTAAGAAGAATGTTTAAAAATCATTTAAGCTGCAAATGTTTGAAAGAACAGACATCATTCTGGTGCCCGTTCACCCAACAGAATATCATTTTCAATATATTAATGTTTAAAACGTATTTAGATGAGGCTGGAGAATCTATCACCCAATCAACAGGATCTGTAAAGTACAAATGTTTCAGATGAAAGCTAATGAATTTTTAATTGACTTAGTCTCAAGTAAGTATATTTCAGTCTTTTGAGAAAACCTTTTAAGAAAACTTTTCGTTTCTGCCAATATATAACATTTTAAATGGCATTCAGTATAAAAGACAATGTTACATTATAGAATTCAGGCTGTGCTTCCTGCTCCAAACTTGGCAGGATGTAGAAAAACTGAAGTAACTTCAATGAGGAAATATTTTCTTTTCCTAAGAAAACACCTCAAGCCTTCAGTTCCAAATTAAATTCCAAACAGACAGTAAAGATGTGACCAAGTCAATTAAGCCAGAAACGCTGACCCATCCAGGAAAGGGGCAGCCCCCGCCGGTGTTTCAGGCACGAGTCTATTTCCCTGGTGGTCACAGTGATGGGGAGATGTGGATCTCCTCACAGACATGGGCCGTTGCCGAAACCCAGACCTCCTGAGATGCTCAGCTCTGCTCAAAGGGAGTGGGAAGCCAGGGGGCAGCCTACCAAGTGAGAGCAGTGGGTGCTCAGCACTCGGGCAGCATGGCCTCAGAGATTTCTCTACAGCCCCAGGTTGAGACCTCACGCTCACTTGGAACTGATTATTTCCATGAGATTCTACCCAAGACTTTTAAATTACCACGTAGATTAAATCTCTTCTATGGAGGAACTGTCTCTACAAAAGCCATGATGGGGGAAATTAGAAGAAATTTAAGCATCTTCTCAGAAGTCTTCCATTTTGGGGCCAGGGAGATAGCTCAGTAGAATAAGCGCTTGTTTGGCAAGTGCAAGGGCCTGCATTCAATCCCCGGTTCCACCAAAAAAAAAAGAAGTTTTCCCCTCCCTCGGAGATGAAGAAAAGCAAATGCCCTGTGACAAGTGCTTTTACTTTGGGGCTGTCCAGCGTGCTACCCTCTCACTGAAGTTCTCATAGGCACATTGGGGGTGTGCTTCTATCATCTGGCCGTTGGACTTGGTGGAATTGCTGTGAGCCATGTGCTCTGCTGGTTCTGGGGGAGCAGTGGCAAGGGGACAGGCCACATGCCCTGGCGCTCCCCTGGACAGCTGGGCAGGAGACCCACAGTGCGCACAGGCTGTCCCAAGTCTTGAAATATAATTGGGGTAGACTTCCCAGAGCACATGTCCAGTAGATGCGAGCCACTTCCCTCCAGGAGTACAGCGAAGCCCCAGCTGAGCGCAGCTGCCCTGCCAGCACCTTGCCAAGACCTGCAGGGTGTGGACACGGGTCCCTTCCATCTGCTCACTCCCAGGTCAGAGTTGCAAGCAGAGCATGGTCGGCAACCCCCACCCCAGTCTTCCCTGAGATACCAGCTGCTCCCCAAGAGCATGATGAAGCTGATATTTCCTATGAAGCATAAATTTTAATTAATTTACAGCGTTTCTGTTAACTATAGCATGATATTAACCTTAAAGGAAGCACATTTGGAACACGATGTAGGAGAAATGAAGCACTGCACAGAACCAAGCATCCTGTCTTGACTTTCAGCTGCTGTGAGTCACGTGGATATGACCCTGCGTGGGGCCTGACCACTGCCTCCTGGAGTCCATTGCCTCTAGGGGACCAGAGGATGTAAGATCATATTTTGCTATGGCTGGTGTCCAGCTCCACGACTGGGGTCCATGGTCTCAAGGCCATTGTGACTCTTTAGGAACAGAGAATATGCAGAAGCCAGGCTTCCGGTGTAGAGAGCAGTTGTAAGGGCAGCATTCCTAAGCCAGGGTAACCACGGCTGAGGGCAACCTAAAGAATGCGGGCCTATTGATATGGAAAAAGACTTGTTATCTAGCCCTTTGTTCCCTAATTTACTGCAATTGCTGTTCAGGGAAAATATACCACCCCTTCCCCTGGGCTTCTCACTTGATAATAAAAGTGGGTCGAGCACAGAGACTGGTGTGCCTGTCCACCACAGGCCGGTTCCTCCTGGTCTCTTTGTATCTTAAATATTGTCTTTTTCTTTATTCCCTGCTATTCCTCCCTCAGGCAGCCAGGGGTCTGCTCGGCCCCCAGCACTTGCCCACATGCGATGGGGTCCGTCCCCTCCACCACTCTCCTTCCTCTGGAGTCCTAAGCAGGCTATTTGCACAAAGCCACCATCCCCTTGCGCACCCTGGCAGCAGTTTCACTGTGGACCACATGCCTCAGGGGCTTTGTCCAGTTCCCACCTGCATCCAGAAAGTGGGTCCCTGGGACAGAAGAGTGCCATAAATTAAATAGCGACACTATAAAGATGTGTTCCTGTCTTAGCCTCAAATCTTAGAGTGTAGCCTTACCTGGAAAACAGACCTTAACAGATTTAACTGAGAGATCTGAGATGCCTTCATCATGGGCTGACAGTGTGGTCCTGTGTGGAATGACAAGTGCCCCCACCAGAAAAAAGAGAGGGATATTTGAGCTGGGGTGATCGCATGCTTATGGAGGCAGGGACCATAGACATATAGCCAAAAACATCAGGAAAGGTGAGCAGTTGTGAGAAGTTGGAAGTGGCAGGACAGAGTCGCCCCTCCACAGCGTCCCCTGAGGGAGCACTTTCCGCCCACGGCTTGCTTTAGGACTTCAGCCTCCGGGCTGTGAAGAATTGGTTTCTGTGGTTTTCAAGCCTGCTAGTTTGTGGTCATCTGTTCTATCAAACCTTAGGAACTCAGGCAAAACACTGCTTCATTTCCCTCCTGTGGTTTTTATTCCTGGTCAGAGTGCAATGCTTGGTTTTAAATGAACATTTCCTTTTTAAATGTTTTTTTTTCATTTTAAAAAATTATTCATTTATTTGGTACAGGGTCACACTACACAGTTGAGACTCATAGTGGTCTTCCTGACTCAGCCTCCCTAGCGCTGGGATTACAGGCGTATGCTACCACGTCCAGTTTCTGTGGTCAGCATAGTGTGTCCGGCACAGCATGCAGTACTAGGGGTTGAACCTGGGTCCTTGCACTTGTGATGGGGATGCTTAGGCTATCCCCAAGCCCCTGAATATGATTTTATTAAGTGAGAATCATTCCTTAAATTGAGGCAAAGAGATGGCATCAGGCCAGCCCCAGGCACTGTGAAATGTTCCTGATCTAAATCCTCTTTGCTCTGTGAGTTGGCTCCTGCCCCACAGGCTTTGTGGCTGGGGAGACCAGCTCAGCCCTGAGCCTTTAATGCAACAGTTCACGAGCAAGCTAACATTTGCCTGCCCCGCACGCCAGCCCGATACCTCTTGGTTTCCACAGCCTGCTCAGTCTTCCCAGCGCATTGCAGATGGCCTCACTGCGGCTAGAGCCCTGACAGATACAAAGG
Source organism: Octomys mimax (assembly GCA_002564305.1). NCBI lineage: Eukaryota > Metazoa > Chordata > Mammalia > Rodentia > Octodontidae > Octomys > Octomys mimax. The sequence goes on along the minus strand of NDGM010940649.1, from coordinate 6,696 downwards.
AGTCTCCGCTTACACCAAAGGCCCCGTCAAGGAGGCAGGCTGTGGGGGAGGGGCCTGTGTGACCCTGTCGATGTCCACCTGGATGGCTGGTGCCTACACCTTCAACTACACTTGGCTGCTGGTGCTGGACTGAAGTTCCTGAGGTACCTGAGCCTCCGTAGAAGCAAATGGATTCATACAAAGGTGGTGGAAAGCACCTGAGGCCCAGGCTGGACCCGTCATGCTCTGCCTGCATGGCGTCAAGCTGCACAGAGAGGCAGGAGAGTGTTAACATACCGAGAACCCACACCAGGTGTGGGGAGACAGCATGCCACACCTCATCCTGAACTGCCCACGGGGGACAGGCAAGGGGACAGGATGTGAAGAATACCAGATGCCTGCCTCAGGGAACTGAATCAGGACAGCTCCCTGCAGAGACTCCCGGAAGGCCAGGAAGGTGAGCAGCCTCCGGAGCAGCTGTGGTTGGGAGCCTTGAGCAGGGAGGCGGCTGGGGAGTGAGATGCAGGCGGCCGAGTTAGGTAGAAAGAGGATAGGTGGTGAGTCAGGGTTGGGCCACTGAAGGAGACAGTGTGCAAGAAGAGATACCTTGCAACTGTGGGAAGGACAAGCACTTCCTCTGTGGGCCAGACCTCAAGTCAAAAGACGAAACAAATGCATCCACATGCCTCCCCACGTGCGGCCATCAGGGATAAGGCCAGGAAGTCACTAACCCAACCCCCTTTAGGAGAAGTTCTGTTTTGTATTTATGCCTGTATCCCACTTGATTGCTTGGCCAGCTGATTCTAATTTAATCAACTTTGCCTGAACAATTATACTTATAATCTTGCTGGCTGCCCATAGTTTTGTCCCACCTCATGCCCACTTAGAGATTTCCTGTTTCCCAGCTTGGACCTGCCTCAGTTCTGCTAGAAAAGGTAGGTTCCTTGGTAACCCACCTGGGTCCCCTTCTGTCCCTCTCTCAGACAAAAGCTTTCTTTCCTCCCATAAATATATGCTGCTCTTAACCTCCATTGCTCCTAAAATTCATTCTTCACTTTTTAGAGAACATGAACTTGTTCTAGGTATCTTTCAGGTTGGGAGTTTCCTTCTCCTCTATCACACAGATTTCCCTGAACTCCTGCGGGTGGAGCAGCTATTTCCGTGGCCCTGACTGAGGCTCTTCTGTCACTCACGGAGCAGCTCCTCTGTCTGCTGGGTACCAGGGCTTCTTGCGCTCACCTGTAGGTCCCCTCCCCAGCAGGGCAGCCTGGGCAGATGGAATGAGTGTGGTCAGTTTAAGAAAAAAAAGGAGAGCAGTACGCTCTGGGGGTGTGCATGTGGGATCCACAGCATGACAGGAAGGAGCAGTGTGGGGTCCTCACCTCCAGGGATGGGGCCTCTTCCAGGGAAGTCTTGGGTCCCAGCATCCCACCAGCTCTGTGACCTCCTCCCTCTTAGCTCCTGTCCTCACCGGTCAGCAGCAGTAGAGGTCCCATCCCTTGGGCACAGCTGGCTCCACCACTCATAGTGGAACCTGGGGACAGGAGCCACATCCTGCCGCACCACTGTCCACAGCAGCAGGCCTGGTGTGTCACAAGGGCCTCTTTTGGTTGCAGAAGCACTGTGCTATCTGTCAGGAAATGGCCTCACCTTGCCCTCTGTCTTGGGCTTTGTGTCACTAAGTGAAACTTCCTGCTGTTCCTGCAGCCGATTTCACCCCCAGCAGGAACACGTGTGCCAGGTCCTATTCCTGGGGCTCAATGGTGGAAGGCAAGAGGCAACGAGGCAAACTGGTGTCAGGGGTGAGGTGGTGGTGGATCTCATTAACGGAAACAACCCCTTGGCCTTGAGAGCGGCTCCAGGAACAAATGAAGAAGAGGGAAGAGGGGCTAGAGAGCCAGGGTGCAGGCCCGCCTCCCACAGCCCTCACAAGGGGTCCAAGGATAAGTCACAGATTGAATGTGTATAATCAGACTGCGTGGTCTCAGTGTCATACCTGGGAAGGACCAGGTGACAGAAAGAGCAGCTGTCTTGGACGAGGCAAGGGCAGCTTTCTCTGTGGTCCTGAAGGCTGAGCTGGCATCCACTTCCCTCTGTGTACCGCACAGCACGGCTGCTAAATCAGGGTTCACTGGCCCCACACCTGGACTGTGCCACTTCCCGGCACCCTCCCACCTGGTAATTCACACGTCTCCCCTCAGCCTTGGGGCCTGAAGCTTGCAGAGAACCTGGTGGACATCAGTAGCCTATCAGTGTCCACTCCATAGAGCAGATCCTGCAGCCTGGGGCAGAGAACAGCTCCCGGCCGAGGAGGACGTAGGCAAATATGGACATGTCTCATAACCTTGCCACCTGCTTGCTTCCCACTGCAGTCTGTGACACTGTAAGTACAGCCAGTTCCTTGGGGCCCTGGTATGCCCCTGCTGGGCATGAGAGATGGGAGGTTTGCCCTGGTTTTCCCGACAGAAATGGGACAGTGGCAGCACCTTGCCCACCTGGCCTCAGCAACCCCCTTACTGGGCAACAGGGTTGCAGGGCAAGAGCTAGGGCCTGGAGCAACTTCTTTTTGGGAGGGTGCTGAGTCTCCCTCCTTAGCATGCTTTCCTGGTGTCTAACCTTGTTTCCTGTTCATTGAAATAGCCACTCTTTCCTATAAGTCATGTGTAAAAGTTGCAGAAATGGGAGCTACTGCTCTGTAGAATATCAGTGAGGGGCCAAACCACACGTTACGGGGCAGGGACTATATCAGCAGATTTCCAGGACTAGGGCTGGAAGGGACTTAGGGGCTTCCTTCTTTGGCCATGACACATGGGACAGATTATATGGGGTCCTTCCAGGGCATGCTCTCTACACCTGAGAACAGGAAACGAGTTGGGTCACATTTATGGAGTAACAATACCATGGCTCTGTGGCAGCCAGCATGGATGCTACAGCTTTATTTTGAGGGAGATGAGGCTAAGATTTTGGAGCTTCTCAATCAGCTCCATGCTGCCCAGCCCGGCATATGTAGCTGACAGACTGACCACCCCAAATCAACAGGATCTGACTTGCCCCACTTCTCTGGGACTCATAAAGTCTGTGTCAAGGATGAGACTAGACAAGAAACCATCAACATCCTGCATATGAGGGAAGGGTGCAGCGCTGGCTAGGGCCAGTGGTCCTGGGTCTTTTCATCTATACAGCCGTCATGATCCTTGATTTAGTGGAGCATTACAAATTCTATGCACACCACTCAAGTGTTGAATAATGAATCAGGCCATCCTGGTATGATTAATTTTTTTAAATGAGCTATTTGCATCTGGTGATTAATTACAGCTAGCCCAGTTGGGCCCCTGTGGGGCTGGAGCTGTAGGAGCTGTCTTCTCAGACTGAGAGCCCAGGCCTTGCTCCAGGGTCTCAGGATCACAAACACACCTGGGGCCCATCAACTTGGCCCAGCATGGTCACTGGACTTGTGATGGGAGGGCAGAGTGGCAAACAGGGAGCGCAGGGCCCGAGGCAAAGGCATCCAGAATCCAAAAGACAGTGTTTTTCTTCCTCTCGGCCAAGGTGACAGCAAGGCCATATTTCCTGTGAATGTCCCTGCTGTGGAGAGAAGCCAGCTCCATCTGTTAGACCTGCTCAGCATCTCTGGGGAGTGAGCAGACATACAGTGCTCAGGGGCTGAGTCCTGTCATGCCGGGGACTCAAGTTCTGTCCTAAAGGTGAAGAGGGACTCTGGTGTGATGACCGAGGTCCATGAAGAGGCAGAAAAACTGCACAGATCCACCATGGCCTCCCATCCTGAGACCTCAAAGCCTAGGCCCCGCGACTTAGGAGGTCAGATGTCTGGGGACAGAAGTCTGAATACACGGAATGTGCCCCTGCCTGTGGCCACGCTACCTCATCCTGTGCTCCTAACTGATGAGTTAATTCTACATCCACCTAGAAGGCAGCACCAGGCTTCAAGGTCACCCCAACACTTGTCTCCCTGTGGTCCTGCACAGCAGTGCCTAAGCCAGGGATGCGTCAACCTATGAGATCAGTGTCTCCTCTATCCTTGTTGGTCTTGAGGAGCATCATGCTGCTGGCATTTCCTGTGAAGCCATCCAACTTCCGATGCAGATGTGCACCCTGTTTCCAGAAGGTCCCGAGAAGCCCAGATGCTCACCACATGTGGGATGTGAGAATCAGACTTCTATGAGGGTAGCATTTGCATTTCAGCTGCCCGTGCTGGTCTCCTACAGAGGGCTCTTCCTGGTCATGAACAGCTGAGCTCTCAAGGGTCGCAGTGTTTCTGGGTGGGGGATAGTGGTTGGCAGAGCTTCCATCGCCCTTGCAGATTGGGTAACTTAGAGGACAACTCCAGAAATCCCCCAGGAGCCAAGAAATGGCCCCAACAAAGACAACTAAACAGGATGTGTTAGCATACTTCTAAGATATCTACCAAAGTAAAGTACTGAACATGTCTAATTTTCCCTTTCCTGGAACACATCATCAGTTCTAGCTTCACAGCTAAGGCTGGGTTATACCTAAGAATACTCTGCCTTCATGAGCATCAGCCTCAGAGCACGAGCTCTGCAAGCCCCTGGGTGGCAAGTCAGGCCCTCCATCCAGAGCCGAAGTGGAGTTCTCTTTCTTCTGTGACTCCTCACAGCTCCAAGTGATGTTCCAGGGGGTGTCACATTGCCCTTACCACCCCAGAGTTCAAGTGAAATCCTTGGAAGCTGATCCAGGTTCATGACAGAAAGTCCTACTGTCCAGCTCTTCTGGGAGAAGGAGGATACAACGCGTAGACATTGGTGCTTGAGGTCAACCTGGATGCCTCCCACTCAGGACGCCTCCTCCTCCTACCTAGATGCCCTCCCCAGGAAGGCGTCCCTGCACTCCCCACACACACCTGGGTTTCTACCCCTTCACGCCTGCCTGTTGTACTCCTCTAGTACTAGGGACTCCGGGTGAGTGTCCCATGCTGTGTTCTTCATGAACCTGGAGTACAAGGGCCTTGGGGACACCTGATGAGGAATGGGCAACCTTGGAAGGTTTTACCTGAGGACCAGGCATAAGCCAGCAAAGAGCATGGAAATCCTGAGCCCAGAAACCTGGTAGGATTCATAGTTTATATTTGTTCACTCACTCATTCATTCATTCATTCATTCATTCACAGACACTGGCTGAGGATTAGATCAGGTTGCCCAGCCTTGCTTTCAGGTCTCACAGGAACAATAAAACCATGGAGCCAAGTGACCTCGAGGCAAGGATCCAGAGGAAACCTCAGTCCCACACGCCGCCCCCCCCACCAATGTTCTACCAACCAGAAATCAGACCAGGCAGGTCTTGCTCCCTACTGTCTGTCCCCAGTCCCCCAGCTCAGTCCCAGTTTTTATAGTCAACATAAAAAAGACAGTCAATCTCTCTCCCCAAGAAGAGGCTACATAGCAGGACCTTCAGGTTCCCATATGTTACTGTCTATGTTCCAGGATGGTGTCGGCTCTGGGAAATGAAGCCCTGGCACATGAAGCCCCAAACTGCCCATCACAGGCAGGGTCAGCTCCTTGCCTGCCCATGCCTGCCCACATCCAAGACTCACCGGAGCCTCAGGCTAGGTCCCATCTGAATGTAGGGCCTGCGATCTGGAGCTAGAGACCTTAGGGGTACTAGTGGTACCCTTTTCTAGCAACCATCCTAGAGAAAGCCCCTGTGCACTTACAGCGTGTGCATGCCCAAGGTGGCCTCAGTGAGCCTGGCTACCTGCTCTAGGCCCTGGCCCAGGGCTAAGCCCTCACTGGCAGTTGGGAGGAGCCCCGGATCCCAACATCAGGCTTCTCTGAGACTGGATGGACTATGTTCTCCATCCAGATGCAAATGTATTTTACCCAGGTGCAAACTTGGAATGGCTGAAATTCCTTAATAGTCACTTTTGTCTTTTGGCAGTAAGAAAAAGCTATTTATTTTCTTACCTTGGAATGTTCTAAAATGCACTCATGAAACATTTTCAAAGCCACACAATCTCAGAGTCTAGAAGAGGCAAGCCAGCACCGTGTCCGTCACTCATGGCTGGGCGCCCAGCAGACCCCACAGTGTTGGCATATGACCCTGAGGCAGGCACATGGCCTTCCCCAGCCTTCAGAGATGATCGCTGGAGGAGGGGGAAGGAAGGAGTTCAGAAGCCAAGTGAGCTGGCCAGCGGGACAGCTCTGCCGGAGGTCCAAGCACCTCTGGACCTGCAGTGTGTGATGCAGCTGGCCAGGCCTCCTCTCTCCAGTCTCTGCCTGTAGTTTCCAAATGACCCTGAACTGAAATACCTGCTTGTTGCAAGCAGCACTTGTTGCAAAGGCTGTCTCCAAGTTTCTCTTTCGCTGTAAATACTATGCCCTTAGCCCTGGCCCAGGGTGAGCCTCACTTGACGTCATCACTGCCAGAGCTGCTTTTCTGTTCCTTTCTGGTTTTGAAAGCATAACAGAGTATTTTAGGGCCAGGTCAAAGCCTAATGTTTTGCTACTAATCGCTAGCTGAAGCTAAGCAGTCATGAACCTACAAACACCTTTAGCTTTCACAAATGTGAAAAGGAAAATCAATGACATTCGTAACAGGCGGGTAAAACCACGGAGCCTGTCCTTGCATAAGGCCAGGCCAGCTGCCAAGAGTCCTCACAGTGGCCTCAGAAAATTCCCAGAAAATATCTGTTCCATGATATGCCAAAGATGTTTGATATTTAGACAGATAGGGTAAACCAAA
>NDGM010940645.1:0-14192 GCA_002564305.1 Octomys mimax | reverse complement strand
CCTTGTGGTCTGACTCTCTAGGGTCAGCCGATGCCTGCCACCCCTCAAAAAGAAGAGGCCCCAGGCAGGGGTCATAGACAGCAGAAATGACATACCCCGGGGAAAGACCAATGTGGAGATGAGAGAAAGAGAAGCTTCAAATGGGACTTGGACATTCTGAGGAAACACAGGAAGTTTAAAAATAAGCTTAAAGAGGAAGGGGGCTGGGGAGGTAGCTCAGTAGAATAAGTGCTTGCCTGGCAAGCGCAAGGCCCTGAATTCAATCCCTGGTACTGGAAGAGAGAGAGAGAGAGAGAGAAAGAGAGAGAGAGAGAGAGAGAGAGAGAGAGACTATCAAGACAGGGAGGGAGAGGATAAAAGAAAGAATTAAGATACGTTGTGTATAAATACAGAGTCTCTCTACAGCGAGTGTAATTATTAGGTCCTGCACACGTGTACTAATAAAAATAACAATTAAGAAAGGCAAAAAATAAATGGCCCATTTATGCATTTTTATTGTGCTCCACAATTTGAAACACCTTCCCAGGAAGTGGTAGAGAATAACTCTTCATCATTCTGATGTTTAGAGAAGCCCAAGCAAGACTCTCCTGAGGAACTCCCTCTTTAATATACTGTACAACAGAGAACTATACATCCTTCAAGATGCCCAACTGATCTTGTCCCTAAGTATTTCTCAATCAGCCTTATTTTATTCTCTCATTAAAGCTTAATGGGTAGACTCTGGTTCTGGCCAAGATTGAATAGCCACAGTTCTCTCATGTTTTCCTTCTTACAACTAAAACCGCCCAGACGTAAGGTAGCAAACACAAGAAGACTGAATATTGGGGTGGGAAAGGCAGGCTGCCTGGAGCGGGGAGTGCTCTTCAGGTTTGCTTTCACTTCCAGTATATTTGCAGCTGAGTAGTGTTAGAGAAGTCTGCAAGCTGAGACTGCCAGCAAGCAAAAACAACAGAAGCCTCAAGAAGAGAAAGCCTTTTTGAAAACAGCTGTTTTCCTCCAGATAAATACCAAAGGAAAAGCAATGAACACTTTGTAGAGACAGATGTATAAAGTGCAAAAGTAAGTGGGGACAAGACTGAAGATATAAGCAGGGCCTGAACATGTGAGGGACCTGAGGTACCAGATGAAGAACATTTTTGACTCTATTTTATAAATTTAAGGGAACTGTTGGTATGACTTAGGGGCTTAAGAACAAGTTCAAATTTGAGTTTTTGGTGGATCAACCCAGGGTGTTCTAGAAGTTATCTTTAAAATTGTTCTGTCCCCTTTTAAATCACATAGCAGATAGTCAAAGAGAGGATAGTTAGAATATTTGTATTTGAGGAGTGATTCTACTAACTTAAATTTATTTGTAAATTTAGCTTCAGTGGTGCATGCCTGAAATCCCAGTAATCTGGGAGGCTGAGGCAAGCAGGTCACAAATTCAAGCTCATGGGAAATAGCTTGCTGGAAATATGTGAGGAAAACAGCTCATTCCCTATGCTGGAAAGGGGAAAAAACCAGGAGGAAGACCTCTACTCTTCTGTTGTGGCTTGAGGTTCTTAGACCTCTTCTGCAGATGTGAAGGGAAGAAGGTTGATGTGATAATTCATCTCTCATTACTTTTGCCCCATCTATTGGCACAGGGCTCCTGTGCACTAAACATTCTGCCCAGTTATTTCTTGGAGTCTGCGTGATACGGAGTGTGGACTGAATGTGCTGGTGGAAGCAAGAATCACATCAGATAGTTTTGCTAGTGCCCTGGAGCTTCTCTTTCTCAGAAAAGGGGAGTTCCTCTGTGTCTTAGTAATACTTGTGGTTATGTGGCTATATCGAGTCTTCCAATAGGGATAGGAACAGACCTTTAGTTTTTATTTGGAACTCTGTCTTTCACCAAGATTCAGAATATAGATTATGCCAGCAGGATGGGAGGTAGAATGAATCCAAGTGACACCTTGCACTCAGTGTCAGCCAGCAGTGAATGCTCCTTGGTCCGATGGTCAGGGCCTCCCAATGGCTTCTCTTAGGGAAAACTCTTCCTCTCCTAGGCTGGAAAATAGGTTTAGGGCAGACCTGCCCCAAGCTGGCACATGCATATCTAAATTTCCATTTTTAGAATGCCACTACCAGCAACAATAATAACAAAACATAGGCTGAGAAAGGAGGAGTACGAATAGCACGCAAGATACAAAATGCAGCTTGAGAGGCAGGAGGGAGGAAATGAGCCCAGGAGAACAGATCAGAGGGAAACAGAAGTGTTCATAAGTGTCCTCCAGAACAGGATGGGAAGGTGGGTAGTGTCTGACTCTGGGGGAAGTCAGGACTTCACACCAGGGCCTCCCTGCAAGGTGGTGAGGAAGGGTCCAAAGGGCCAAAGCTGGAGTGCAGGGACCCCAGGGAAGAGTCTGAAGGATTGACAAGGTCAGACTCAGAGTGGGGGCTGACGGGCCCATTTGGCTGGTAAGGATCTGGGCCACTTCCACCAGCCCTCAGAAAAAGAAAGGAACCTTTGTGCTCATTGAGGCTTTTCATTTGTGTCAAGTCCTGACTAAATGGCAGGAAACTTCATTGGTGACATGCTTGACCTATAGGGAGTTTATATGGGAGTTTAGAAGAAGGCTTAGCATTTAGAGATTTCTCTGAGACTTTCCCTTGACAGGAGTGGTCCATGTCTCCTCCCCTTGGATCTGGGCAGGTTTGAGATTGCTTTGAACAATCAAGCATGACAGAAGTGGTGCTGGGTCTAAGTGGTAATATGTCTTGACACCTCAGCCACTACATAAAATATCTGGTCATCCCAGACAGGATTGAGAGTCCATGCAAAGGAATTTTAGTCCACAGCCACCCTGAGCTCAACCTTTGTTCATCCTCACTGAGGCACAGACATGATTGAAGCCACCTTGGGCCCTCCAGACTGAACCATCTGCCAACCAAACATCACTAAATGACATCAACAGGAGTCACAAGATGCAAAACCTCACTGCTACGGGTTGAACTATATCCCACCCTCCCTCCCAAAATTCATATGTTGAAATCTTAACCCCCCTACTTCTGTATTTGGAATGAGGTCCCATGGGTAGGCTCTAGGATCCTGACTGGAAAAGGAGAGTTGGACAGAGTTGCATAGAGCATAAGACACATGGAGACACAAGGAGATGGCAGCCAGTTGTAAGCCAGGGACAAAAGCATCAGAAGAAACCGGCCCTGCTAGTACTTTGATTTTGGAATTCTAGCTTCCAGAAATATGAAAAAAAATTTCTGTTTATTATTTTTTAATTAGTCCATATTTGCAGTACTTATAATGATTACATTCTTCATGGGGAAAATGATTACATTCTGTAAGGCCATAACATCTTTTTATTCTCCCTCATTTGTTGCTATTTTAACCTGTAACTTGTAGCCCTTTGTTGGGCAGAATTTATCAGCAAACTAAGAATTTCTCATCTATAGGAATTGCTAAAGATAATACCATAATTGCAGTTTTTAGTCACTAAGTTTTGCAGCAGTTAATTCCATGACAGAAACAGGAGAAAGTTCAGACTTCTAAAATTCTTGCTCTAGTGGTTTCCTTTGTACTTGAGTTCCAGTTTCATTGCACTATGGTCAGATAGTATGTATTGGATGATTTCAAATTCTCTACAACTACTTAAACATGTTTTGTCAGCTAATGTATGTTGTGTATTTTGGAGAATGTCCCATGTGTAGCTGAAAAGAAAGTATATTTGATGTTTGGGGGTGGAACACTCTGTGGACATCTACCAAGTCCACTTGTTCACAGGCTTGGTTTAATTCTATTATTTTTTTGTTAATTTTTGGTCTAGTTGGTCTATCTATTTGTGAGAGTGAGGTATTAAGGTCCTCCACCACAATTGTGTTAGAGCTTATTTGGTTTTTCATGTCTGTTAATCTTTGTTTTACATAGTTGGGTGGAGTTGGGTTTAGTGCACAAATATTTATGGTTGTTGTCTATTATTCTTGGAGCTTTCCCTTAATAGGTATGTCATAATCTTCTTTGTGTCTTTTGATCAGTTTTTGGCTTAAAGTTTGCATTGTCTACAAATAGAATAGCTAGCCCTGCTTTTTTCTGGGATCCTACCGCATGGATAATTGTTTCTCATTCTTTGACTTTTAGTCTATGAATTTCTTTTTGGGTTAAATGTGTTTCTTGAATTTAGTATGTATTAACACATTAAAATTAAATAACACCCTTCTGAACAATCAATGGGTCATAGAGGATATTAAAGATGAAACTAAATGGTATGTATAATTAAATGATAATGACAGTACAACATACAGAAACTTATGGGATACAATGAAAGCAGTCATATGAGGGAAATTTATAGCGATGAACTCATAGATCAGGAAAATAGAATGAGATCAAATAAACAACCTAATGTTGACCCTCAAACTTTTAGAAAAAGAAGAGCTAGTCAATCCCAAAGCTCATAGGTGGGAGAAGATTATAATAGAAATTAATGAAATGGAGACTTAAAAACAATATGAAAAGAATCAATGAATTGAAAAGTTGGGTTTTTTGTGTGCATGTGTGGCCAGCTCGGCCCACCCTGGGGGCAGGGCTGGCACAGTATGTGGTGCCAGGGATTGAACCACAGTCCCTGTGCACTTGCCTAAGCTTGGCTATGCAAGCACTTTAGACTGCTGAGCTATCTCTCTGGTTCCATAACAGTTGGTTCTTTGAAAGAATAAATTTGATAAATCATTAGCCAACTTCATCAAAAACAGAAAGAAAGCACAAATTCAAGCAATTAGGAATGAAAAGGGAGAAATTATAATGAATTCCACAGATATCACCAAGATATCAATACCTACTATGAGAACCTATAATCTAATAAGATGGAAAACACAGAAGAAATGGACAGATTCCTAGACACAATCTAATTGCCAAAATTAAATCATGAAGATATAAAAATTCTAAGTAATCCAATACTGGTAAATTATGAAATTGAAAACATAATTAAAAATTTATCAACAAATAAAAGTTCAAGGCTTGATGAATTATCATCAATCTTATTCAATATAGTTCTAGAAACACTAGCCAGAGCAATTAGAAAAGAGAAAAAAAATTAAATAAATAAAGATAAGAAAGGAAGAAGTTAAATTATCACTATTTGCAGATGACATGATACTCTATGTAGATGACCCAAAGAATTCTATCAAAAAACTTGTAAATTTAATAGCCCAGTTTGGCACTGTAGTAGAATATAAAGTAAACACTCAAAAATCAATAGCATTCCTGTATACAAATAAACTCACAGAGAGAAATTAGGGAAAGTATACCCTTCACAATAACATCTAAAAAATGAAATGCTCAGGAATCTATCCATTAAAGGATGTAAAATATCTATACAATGAAAGTTACATTACCCTAAAGAAGGACTTTAAAGAGGATATTAGAAAATAGAAAGATATCCCTTGCTCTTGAATAGAAAGACCCAATATAGTGAAAATGGCCAGACCCAAAACTTCTATACAGATTTAATGAAATACAATCAAAATACCTAGAACATATAAAGAATAAAAAAAATACCCCTGAATTCAAAGACACAATCCAAGACTGATATCTGATATGAATACTCACTTCTCAGATGAATACAAATGGCAAATAAATAAATGAAAAAATGCTCAACATCATTGGTCATACAAGAGATATAAATTAAAGCAACACTGAGATTCTATCTCACCCAAGAAAGAATGGCTATCTTCAAGAAATCAACCAGTAACAAATGATAGAGGGGCTGTGGGTGAAAAGGAACCCTTCTCAATTGTTGGTGGGAGTGTAGACTGGGGCAACCCCTGTAGAAATCCATGAGGAGATTTTTCAAAAACCTAGGATTAGAGGTCCCATTTGACCTAACTTTTCACCTTTTGGGTATCTTCCCATAAAAATTAAAAACCTCATACTCAGTGATATATATGCACCCATATAGCAGCACAATTTGCAATAGCTAAATCTTGGAAACAACCTAAATGCCATCAACCAAGGAATAGATAAAAGGATTTTTTAAAATATATAATGGTGTGCTACTCAGCCATAAAGAAGGGTAAACTTGTGACTTTTAAAGGTAAATGGATACAACTCAAGACCATATTTATAAGTGAAATAAATTTGACCCATATATGTAAACATATTTTCCCATTAATGTGAGAAGCCGAGAGAGTAAATAAGATTGAAAATGTACAATAGATATTATGAATTGGGAAGAAACTATTCAAAACAAAAGATAAACTGTGATTGGGGAAAGGGGAAAGAAGAAAGGGGAAAAATATTTATATACAAGATATTGAAGATAGTTATACAGGTAGTTTCTTGTAGTTCATCGAAAAGAAAGGTTTATGCTAATATTGTTTGGGCAAGATATCATTCCTGTATCTTGCATTCTGGATAACTACAAAGACAACAGCATGCAATGCATTATTATAACCCTCTTGCAATCCTGTTTTGAAACTCTGTTTTATTTTTTTCTCTTTAAAATTAAAAAACAGTTCTTGCTCTAGAGTCTGGGGTTACATACAGTGTTTATATAGGTTACACACAGTGATTACTGTGGCAGTCTGGAAGAACTGATTATACCCACAGAGAAGATGGCTTCACAGGCTAAGGCCAAAGTCCACGTGAAAGCTCTTGTGGTACTCGAGATCCAGAACTTTTAAACAGGTTTAAAAATTTATTCTCATTAGTCTGAGAATAATAGAAAACACTGGATACAATGCCACATTATACATTTAATTTATAGAAATGCCATTTTTGGTCAGGTGGGATTCCTTGGGAGAGAGAATTACAGTATCAGATTGCAGGCCCAGGGCCCTGTCTGACCTAGTTTCTGATTTTTTCCTTTTAAGAGTGATTATAGCTCTAGAGGTAGGGGTTAGGTCTCAGGGCTTCTACCAGGAAGCACTTTCTGTAGCCATGGGGGATACTGCATTGCAACTAATTACAGGCTGTCTGCTAAGACTTTCTAATTACTTCATTTACACCAGTCTTGCTTTCTTTAGGAGTCTGTAGGCTTTTCTGAAAGCATCTTGAGGACAGGGACACATTTACCTGGGCATTCTACTCCAAGCAGAGCCTAGGTCAGCACTAGATACCCCAACGACAGTAGGTAGCAGATGTGGGCAGTGATACAGCTTCTGGGGCTGGTCTGGGTTGCTTCTAATGTGAATTTTACTTCTTAATAGCTATGGGACTCTGGGAAAATTATCAAACCACTCCAACCTGGTTTCCTCATCTACCCAATAGGTATATTAATAGTACCTGCCTTATGAAGCACTTGAAAGAGTGTCTGGGACCTAAAAAGCACTCATTCTATATTAGCAAATATTTAGATGTTTTACTTTCATTTGGTTCTAACAGTTCAAGAGTGCCTATGTACTCATGGCTGTCAGGTTTAGGGCTTGGATGTGGGAAAGGACCAGGAAAGCCAGTGGGCAGATGGAGCCGAAGGGCATGATTTCTCATGATTCCAGTTTCCTCTGAGTGAATTTATAAGCCTCTATCTCAAAACTGGACAGACAGTAAGGATGCTCAGGCATGGATATCACTGCTTCCCTCGCTGTGCCATCCTGTGCCCCCAAGTGGACAAATCCCAGGTGCCTACCTGGCACCCAGATTTGACCGGCTCTTCTATCAAACTGGGAACTCCCCTTGAAGCCCGAGACTCGGGATTCATCCCAGTCATGGCAGGAGCTTTGAGAAATTAAAGGGGAGCAAGTTAATTAGAGAAATGATTAATTAGAAAACCAGTTACCTAGAAGAAAGGGAATTAACTGAAAAGCAGAACTTAATCAAGAGCGTTGGGGCACAAGAGTCAAGAGCTGGGGTTGGCTTGTGCCCGTTTGTGAGTCTCCAATATGTGCTTCCTTTTCCCAGGTCTATGGTCAGGGTTATGCTGTCAGTAGTTTGAAACCTGCTACAGAGGGAGTGTTTATATCAGAAGCTTTGACAAATGTTTCAAACTCGGGACGTCTCAGTGGTCTGTTGTTCACATCTGCAAAAATTTAACTTGGACGCTTAGTCAGAAAGCCTCCAGGTCTTAGAGGCTACCCGTGGGGCAGATCTTGAAACCTGTAGGAGAAGCCCTTGCAATATTTCTATTACTTTAAAGCTGATGTCTCCAAAGTAATTTGCATGGGGTGAGTTGTAGAAGGGTCTAAGAAAAAAAAATCTCTTTTGTTTTAGCATTTTCATCTACTTTCTAATTTTTCTAGTCTTAGTTTTGTTGTGTAATATATGAAGTATTATCACCACAACTCTAAGTACAGGGTCTGTCAAAAAATGTATGTATACAAACTTCAGGAAAAGAAACACTTGTATAAATATTTTAATAGTAAATTTATCAAGACATCATGAGATTAATACCAGTTTCCTTTGGCCTTTGCAATTACAAGAGGTGCTCAAGGTGGTGGCCATGAACCTCCAGACATTTATTTGTCCAGCGAACTGCTGCTTGGGTAATCTTGGTCATGGCGATGGCTGCACATGCATTTTCAGTTTCTTTTCTAAGGGCCAGCAGTGTAGTGGGTTTTCTAGGGTTCCCATACTAAAGCAACACCATCTATTGAAGAAACATAATACTGTTTTACTTTTCCTGAAGTGTTTATACATTTTTGGTGGATTCTGTATATATACTTTATATAAATATTTATATTTGAAAAATATGATTAAGTTCTTTAACTGATATGTACAAGATAAAAAGAAAAAAAAACTATGGAGACCATTGTTTCAGAGTAAGCAAAAAGAATAATTTCAAAGAAATTTAGATAGCATGATTCAGGATTTGTGTATGTGTGTTACACCTATGATATTAGAAGTTAGAGGTGAAGACAAATGGTAAGCAAGGTGGTTTCTTTGCTGATTTAGGCCAGGATTTTTTGATTATTACTCAAGAAGGGTAGGTGGGCCCTGGTGGAGACCAAGGCAGTGGTCCTCTCCAATGTGGGTGAAGAGTCCTTGCACAAATGTCAGTGTCAGCTGAAAAGCTGGAGGACCTATTGTGATGGAGATGGTTGGGAACTTCACCTCCAGGTTTAGAGTCAGCAGGTCCAAAATGGGGGATGAAAACTTGTCCACATTTAAAAGTTATTAGAGGTTAGAGGCTACAGATGTAGGTCAGTGGTAGCCTAGCCTGTGAGGGGCTGTGATGCCATCCCCTGCATTAACAAAAGTATAGTACATGTTTATATTTGTAAAAATGTATATCAGTACAAGATATATGGCTGGTGATCCTCCTTAGGGTACTTGCCATCCCTTTGGACTCATCCCATCTTCCTGCCATTTTCTCAGGCAGCTCTGGACGTCCTCTTTCAGTGACAGCCTTTGTAAGGTATGCTCAAAACATATGGGGAATGCTGCACTTAGAAAACAAGTGACTTAGAGGAAAGTTTGAAGATAAAAGCGGTTTTGCTTTTATCATGGCCTATCATGAGATTCAGAGTGCGGAATGGAAAGAGTCCAGAGTAGGTGATTAAGAAGGCTGAGAAATAAAGAGGGGCCCAGAGCTGAGCACTGGCCTAGGAAGCTGGACTTCTGGTGCTGTTCCACACGATCACCACTCCTTCCTGGCACTGGTCTTTGTGGCATGTCATGGTGGTGAGACAGGAAGCAATGGGGTTGGTGAAAGCGAAGGGGCCAGGTCATTTTGGGAGCTTAGTGGTACTCCGGAGGCCACATCTATATTTGGACCTGTGATTTTTTTTCCCTTGAAGAAATCACATGCTCTTAGCTACTCATATCTCAAGTCACTTCTTGCCTTCCTCTTTGATGATTTTTCTCAGAGTAACTTCGACTGAGTAAGGCAAAGGGAATATGTGTCTATCTTGAGAAAGACCATTGTGGGGCCAGAGTCTGATGCTTCCTCTTTCCCCACAGCCCCACAAGAGTGAAGGACTTCGAAACAGTCTTACAAGGATATCAGCCATTTGTATAGATCACCTGTCTCTGCTTGAGCAAGCAAGCAAGCTTTGCATGTCGATCCCTTCTGTAGTGGACAGGAGCACACAAAGACAGCCCTGTCTTTCATTGACACCTTTATTTTGCTTCCCGTGGTCCATGACATCATTTACATCTGAAAGAAGGGATTATCCCCTAATATGTTTTTAAATGTTCATTTGGACCCCAAATATACTATCCTGTTTCTGAGATGTATATAGGCACATGAGACTGGATGAGGTGTGTTCATCACTTTCCTGTCCTTGGGAGGGGGCGCCAGCCAGTCCTCCTTGCTACTTCCACATTGGCTCTGTGTCGACACCTATGCCTCCGTATACCCACAAGTGTTTGCCGTTTTCCTGCTTGAGGTTAAACGTTCTTGCTTCGTCCACACAGCTACTTCTTTCTCAGTTCACTAAGTACAAAGGACTACCCAACAAACTCACCTTCACTTATCACTTCCTTCACTTTGGATGTTATTTTTGTTTGTGTTTAAAAGCCTTAACCAGGTAGTGAAGTGCTGAAGTAAACTTTTTCTTGTTCCTATTAACCATGTTGCCTAGCATAGCAGTTGTGCAGAGGAAGTTCGCAGTGTTTGTTGATTGATTGACATGAAGAAATGTGTTAGAACTGTTCAGCTTGTTATGACAGAGAATCCAGCAGCCTCAGCTCAGACGAGGAACTGCCTATCTCGTATAAAGACTTTGACTATATACTGAAAACTTCTTGCTAATTATTATGACAGTTTAAATTAATTATATATTTCCAACGGCGTTTTCAGTTGTATGTATAATTATCATTATATTGAACAGTATTTATACTTAAATGTTTAGTATTTCAAGTAAGTGACTGAAATTAGTAATGTTTATAGCCAATCCAAAGGCAATTTTTAATCATTTTCCTCTCTGAGCCTTAGCGTGGACAATGCCCCAGATGAATGTGCAGTTTAGTTCTAATCCCCCTATGGTGCGTTCAAAAGTCTCCGAAGACGGAGGCCTTGGATTCAACCCTGATTGAAGCAGGGCTCCTGCAAAGGCTCCACTCCCGCCTCCCTGCACCTCTGGCTGTCCTCGCTTGCTGTGTACACCGTGCCACTGCCTGGCAGCTACACTTGAGCGTTTGCTTTCCATTCATCTTGATGTTTTGCTATGCATTTTGAATTCACAGAAAAGTAGAAAGATAATTCTCATATTATTCTCATCTCTAACAATTAACATTATGCCATTTTCATTTATTTGTTAAGTATTTAAAATATATGAACAGTTTAATAGCTCATGCCTAAAAATTTTAGTCAAAATTCTTTTTTTTTTTTTAAATTGCGCACGCTAATTTGAATCTGAAAGATCCGCAAAAGGATCGTGTATTAAAGGTCTGTTGCAGCCTGCGGGAGGTGACCCTGTGGAAAGAAGCCATAACACTTTTGAGCCTACCCTCTAAGGCCACAGTGGGAGCACTGCCCCTTCTCATTCCTCCTTTTGTTTCTGGGCCACTGTGAGCTGGCAGCCTCCTTGGCCACTGTGACCACATTGGCCACCAGATGTCATTGCGGGGACATCTGCAGTGATGCAGAGGAGCAGGACTGAGTGAGCACAGACTGGAGCTTCTGACGCTATGATCCAAAATAAACCTCTCCTGCTTCCCCACTGATTATCTCAGCTTTTTTATTTCTTTATAGAAACAAGATGCTGAAGAACTATGTTACTACAATATCACTATCACATTGTGTTAGTTTGGTAAGACTATAATTTAAAAAACAAACAAACAAAAAAAAAAAAACCAGCCACAGAACCACAGACTGTGTGGCTTAAATAACAGAAATTTATTTTCTCATGAAAAGTCTAAAATCAAGATGCTATAAGGTTTGGTCTCTTCTGAGGCCTTCTCAGAGGCTGGTGCCATAGTGTTGTGTCCTCGCACGGTTGTGCTGTTGTTTCTCAGCTTCCTTCTCTTTTAGGGACAATTGTGGATTTGGTGAAGATGCAGCCCAAAGACTTCCTCTTACCTTAATCACATCTTTAGAGACTTTACTTCTAAATATAGTCACAGTCTAAAATCCTTGGAGCTAGAATTCCATATTTTATCTTTTACCTTGTCCTCAAAAATTTCCTGTTCAAATCATGTGCCTGTGGGCTACTTTGGCTATGTGTCTACTAAAGTTACTTCCATTTACAGTAGTTCCACTCCTCTCTTTTCCCCATGTCATTGTCCTATTGAAGAAATTACCTAACATTTTGCATTTCTAGTTTTACATTGTGATAGAAATTTTAACTCATTTATCTATTCACCGAATTGAGTTTCTTGTAAACTAGTGGTTCTCCTAATGGCCTGAGTGGGGCAGGACTGGGCAAGAATATTTCATACACGATGTTGTGCCTCTCATACTGTTCCCCTTAGATGACCATGTGTCTGGTTGTTCACATTTAAATGGCACTTGAAGTAGTACCTGGGATAAGGCAGGGATGGAGCGGCTTGGTCCCCCAGGAGCAGTCAGCATTTCCTTCTCTGAACAGGAAGCATCTGTAGGCGCTGCTGTAGCCCTTGGCCATCTGCTTTAGCCATTATATTTTACCTAATAGTTTTAGCACCCATTAGTGATTCTTAACTAAATCAACTATTTCATTAGGGTTTATAAAATTTATTCTACATTAGCTGGAATTATTCCACTAAGAACTGTTTCCCCTCATCAACTGGGCTATTTAGTTACCCTTAAATACAGTTGTCTGGAAAGGCAAGAGAAATGATTTTCACTTTTAATTACCAATTTTTAGAACAAAGAATCTGTAAAGTCACTTGCAACCACGACATACATGGTTTACATTTACAACCATGGTTTGGTTGGAATTTCTGTGCTTTGAGTGTCATTTATATATTTATGGCCTTTCACATGTTTTCAGAACCATTCTTCATGCGCTAAATTAGCCCACCTTTGGCCAGTTATAGCCCCTTCAGATTGAGCCGGCTTTCTCGCAAGAGTCTATTGATCTCTGAAATCTTCCTTATTTCCTACTTGAAGCAGAGTTGTTTCTCTAAGACGCCCTGGCTCCTGAAATACAGACTGATATTTAGAAAATATAATCTCATTTCCTGTGCAGATTTTTTTGCTCTTTCAATAGGCAGAACTAGGCAATGTATATCTAAAAATATATATTTTAAAGTCATGAATTTGTGGTGATAATTTATATTTAAATTTAATATTGTAGGATTTTATTTACTTATTATACTTCTAAATACGTATTTTCTCTTGGGCTAAAAAGCTTGGTTTCTAACATTAATGTAGTAATTTATTCTATGATTTCAAAAAACAATACAATGGAATGAGTGGAATACAAGTATATATGTCATACAATACAAAGGGTTCCAACTTATATTGGTGTAAGAGTGCTACAGAGTTAGTAGAAATTGTACTTTGAGTTTTAAATTTTTGTCTTTTCTCAGCCTAGTGACACGTGGTGAGAGAGTCGTTCGCAGTGTTGGACAGTGACAGCAAGTTATAGATTCTCGTCAGCCTCTTGGTAGACAACCTACTGCCACTGTGCTGCATAGCTAGGCTATCTCGCTAGTCCAGTTAGATGTATTAACTTCTTTTTCCAAATATTTTCAGCTTATGACAGCTTTATCGGGAGTGCCACAGATGTTAAGCAGCATCTACGTATCATGCTAAAGTAATATAAATTTCCAAATTTCCAATATAATCGAAAGAATTACTTTTTCTTCTGTTTGTTATTGATTTTGTAGCAATTATATTAATTTGTCACCCCTCCTTTCACTTTAGGGATGGCGTTCTGTCTACAATAACAAAATACCTTAGCTGGAGTAATTTACAAATGGCAGGCATTTGTCCCTCACAGAGCTGGAGGCTGGGAAGCCTGCATCATGGTGCTGGGAGTCTTGGTGCCTGCCAAATGCTCGCTCCTCACAGTGCCACCTACCTTTGTCCTCGTGTGGTGGCCTCCTACAGGCCTTTTAACCAGGGTGCTGATCCCACTGCGGTCTCTAATCTCATCACTTAGGCACTCCTCTGAAGGCTCTACCTCCTGCGCCCTCACACTGGGGATTAGACATATGAATTCAAACAGGAACCGTGGAGGCTGCAAACACGCAGAACACAGCAACGTGCAGTTTTGAATTTGCAAACAGTATGATTTAGAGCTATCCCAAAGGAAGGGTCTCTTCAACCCCAGCCTGTTCTTTTCTCACTCCCTTTTCTACTGCCTAAGGGTAACTAATTTTTAACATTAATATCTGGCTAATTTTTAGTATTTTTTTT
>NDGM010940629.1:0-11993 GCA_002564305.1 Octomys mimax | reverse complement strand
CTTCAAATAATGAGAGTTTAACTTCTTCTTTATTCTTACTCCTTTTATTTCTTTCTTTTGTCTCATGGCTCTAGCTAATGATTCCAGAACTATATTGAATAGGAGTAGTGACAGAGGACATCATTGTCTTGTACCTGATCTGAGAGTAAAAGATTTCAGTTTTTCCCCATTTCGAATTATGTTACCAGTTGGACTGTCATAGATGGCTTTTATCAGATTGAGGAAGATGCCATCTATTCCAATTTTCAGTAGGACTTTGATCATAAAGGAGTTTTGGCTTTGTCAAAGCCTTTTCTGCATCAATTGAGATGATAATTTGGTTTTTGGAATTGGCTCTATTGATATAGTATATTATGCTTATAGATTTGCATATGTTGAGCTATCCTTGCATCCCTAGGATGAATCCTACCTGGTCATAATTTATAATCTTCTTGATGATTTGCTGCAATCTATTTGCTAGGATTTTTTTGAGGATTTTTGCACTTATGTTCATGAGGGAGACTGGACTGTAGTTTTGTTTTTTAGTTGCATCTTTTCTCTGGTTCTGGTATCAGTATAATACTTGCCTCCAAGAATGACTTTTCAGAGAACTGTTTTCTTTTCCATTTCATTGAAGTGTTTGAGGAGTATTGGGATTATATCCACTGTCAATTTCTTGTAGAATTAGTCTGTGAATCCATCAGGACCTCGACTTTTCTTTGTTGGTAGGGTTTTTTTTAATTACATTTTGAATTTCATTGGCTATTATTATTACATTATTGAGTGTTCTTATATCCTCTTGATTCAGTTTTGGTAATTTGTACCTTTCTAAAAATCTGTCCATTTCTTCTGTACAGTGTTATTTTATATTTCAACATTTACTTGTATTTTGTCTTCCTGTCAATTAGGATGAATCTTTTGTTTCTATAAACACATGTTATGGCTTGTGTTCAGATGTTGCCCCAAAGCCTCATCCCGTCATGGGGGAGGGGCAAGCTTTTCAAGAGTTGGCTGACTCTAGACTTTGTGATTGATTCATAGTCCAATGCTAGTATTAAGGGTGAGTGCTACACCTGCCTTTGGGCAGGTAACCTGAATACCATATATGGGACAGATAGTCTTGTTTGTATCTTGTTGCTTTTGCTCTTTTCCACTGCCCTGGATGATTGCTCTTCTGCCATATGCCAACCTGCCTTAGAGACAATTATGGACTAAAACCTCTACAAACTGTGAGCTAAATAAACCTTTTCCCTTTAACTCTGAGTGTTGGAGTATTTTGTATTAGCAACAAGAGAAAATTAATACATTTCAGGTTTTTACATATTCACTTTAGAAGTGAATATGGCTTATATTACTTTTTTTTTTGTAAGAGCAAGATCATCCTTTGATGATAAAAGAGGTGCAATCTTGAGTGTGACACAGTACAATCAACAGCTATCTTTCTACCAAAACTGTAAAGGAACCAAAAGGGAAGAAGAATTTGACATGGTTCCTGGAGATGGAAAGTATATAAAAAAGTTTTTCAAGAGTGAGTGAATAGCTCACTAAAATTCTTATAAGAGAGAATTCTGAGAACAGTTGCAGCCAAGTTTTAGACTTTAAACTCCCATATAAAAACAGAGGAGCAATTACAGTTTATAGCAAAGTATACCCCATGGAAGTATTTAAAATATAACTAGGTGATAAGAATATCAAAAGGAATAGGTTTCAGTGTCTTTGTAGGAGAAACAGATGGAAACAACAAGGTAAACAATCAAAGTTAAAAAAGGAAAAGTTATTTAGTGGAGAACCTAAGAGGTCCAAGTAACAGCATCTGAAGTGAGAGGGGTCTGTCAAGGGAAGTACAAGTGAGTGCCTGCACTGAGGTCTATGTGAAGGAAGGTGAGTCCCTTGACATGGACTCTGCAGGCCAAGCCACAGACCTCCTCTCAGACAGGACTCACAGGAAAAATGGATCAGCAAATGGGGCATAACAGACATAAAGAGGAAATGCATAGATGGAAGCAGAACAGACAATAGGATCAGGAAATTTCAGGAAAAAAGCCATGATCTACAAAATGAATACAATAGGAATCTCAATGAGGTTAGAAGAGCTACCCTAAACAACACTTAGAAATTTTATAAAACTATTCAACTGTGATGGTGCATGCCTGCAATCCCAGAATTCAGAAGGTGAGGCAGGAGAAAACCCAGAGTCATCCTGGGGTATACAGTGAGTTCAACGCCAGCCTGATCAGAGTGAGACTCTAAAACCAAAGGGAAAGTAGTTTTATTAAACCAAACTAATGTAAAAATAAGAAACAGAAACGTAACAAGGCAAAACACCAAAATTATTAAGAAAAACCTTACAAACAATGAAAATGAGACAGAGACCAATCTATTACAAACAAAGCCGTAGCCTGTTACACATTAAAAGCATGATTTGTGTTTTCTTTTGAGGTGGTCATGGAGTAATAAATGTCATTTTTACTTAAAACAAAACAAAGACTCTTCACTTGGCCCTTCAGATGTCCAATACATAACTAAAAGCAGAATAAGGTTTTAGCTTCATTTTGTCCTTCATCACTTTAAAACTTTAAAAAGGTTGGATCCCTGCTTAGCTCTACACATAGGATGTTAAACATTGTGCCCAGAAGTCTCCAGTGATTGTTTTAAATCTACAGTCACCTGGATTCCTGCAGAATCCCCACAAAACAGAGACTGGCCTCAGCAGAAATAATCATCTCATGGAGACAACAGCACAGCCCCTCCCCGCCACCCCTTGTACAACCAGAACAGAGAGAATGAACCCTGCACCTGGCTTGCCTGGGACTGATTTCTTTTTTGTTCACACAGGTCAATGAGAGCCTCATTGTCAGGGCTCTACACTCACAGCCCTTAAGCTGCAGCCTCTTCCTTCTGACTTTCACTTTCTGACTCTCATAAATCTGCCTATGCTTACACTGACAGGTCCTGGAAGGCCCCTGTGTAAGGAGAGCCCATGAACCTACACCACCAGGCAAGTAAGGCCCTGTGTCTCCTTAGATGCCTTCTGTGGAGAGTTATCGACCCTACTTCATGGGGTAAGCTAAAGTCTCACCTACTTGGGGAACCTCTTTCTACCCTGTGTGGTGACAAAAACAACAAAAGGTATGCACAGACTCAAATATAAGTGTAACAGTTAACTGACTGTGTCAACTTGAGTAAGAAACATCCAAACTGGATCAGCATAATCCTGGGTATGGAAGACCCACCCTAGGGAGGCTTGTTGCCTGAATGCTATAAAATGGAAATAATAAAGGAAGGCTTTCTTTGGTTTCTTTGGAAGAACTCCAGTCTTCACCTTGGGCACCATCTCCTGACTTCAAGCACAGACTTCTTTAGCCTTCTGGCACCAGCACAGACCTTTGCCTCCAGCACAGACCTTTCAGCCTTCTGGTATAGACCCTTCAGCCTACCGAAGACTCTTGCAGGACTCTGCAGTGAGCTCCTGGCCTTCAACTGGATCCTTCAGATCATCAATGCTTCGATAGAAGTTTTGTATTCTTCTTCCACATCTAACTTCTGTGGCCATCCATGGTAACCAAATCTTGTAAATTCTTATATATGTATATCATGCATTAACTCTATTTCTCTAGTAAGCACTGACTAATACTGTAAGCTAAAGTACAGAAGAGAAAGTATAATAATACATAAGGGAACAATACAAATTATAATAATAAAACAGAAAACTTACGTTATAGAATTCTAAGATTGAAAACAAAAAATCCACTTAAGAAATGAAAATAAAATAAAGACATATAAAAAAGTGAATAAATACAACAAATAATGCCCTAAACAAAATGTGAAAGAGAAATTTTAAATAAAAAATAAAGAAAAAGTGATTTGTGACTAAATGGAAATGTGGGAGAGGCAAAGATGTAATCTACAGATAATAGGTAATAGAATAATAAAATCCTTGAAAAATAAAATTAGAGAGATGAGATTACATATTAAAAGCTTTAATTCAAGAAACCTTAATGAAGAGAACATAATTAAAGATTACTGAAAACACTAACCCACCCATAATGGCTAATATGAAGACATGGACTACTAAAATTTCTGTTTTCTTTTTTTTTAAAGAAAAAAATCTTTGGGCATTAGGGGCAGAAAAAGCAAATGACTTACAAGGGGGAAATTAGAATCTTCACCTTTATGAAAGCAACATTTCACACTAGGAGAAAATAAAGTTATACATGTAATATATGCAAAGAGACAAGGAAGCTAAGGGGTATACACCTAAGTACAATTAATTTTCAAGTACAAAGAGCACAAATAAACTATCAACGTTAAAAAAAAAAAAAAAAACTTCAGAAGGATTGCAAGTTTGAGCCAAATCCAGGCAACTTAGCAAGACAAAAATAAAGGGTCAGGAATGTAGCTCAGTGCTCAGGCTTAAGCCTCAGCACTACATTAATAAATAAACAACCTCAGCAACTTACAAGCTTTTCCTGAAGAATTTCCTAAAGAAAATGCCACAGAAAACCAAAATGAGTGAACAGACATGAACTTATGATGAATGGTGAACACTATACATATACTGACATAAGACTAAATTTTGTACAAAAAGTACAAACACAGATGGAATACCAAAGATGTTAAACAAAACTAGAGTCCTAAATTTGAACTGGAAGAATTTATAAGGCAATTTATTTTAAAAAGACAAAAATATATCTATACATACATATATAGGTACCTATAAATCTGTATATATATAACATATATATGTATCTGTATATATGAATGTGTGTAAATACATTTACATAAATTATATCATATATATCTTATTTCTTTACTAATTCTATTCACAATTACCAACCCAGCAGGAATGATCATCCCTGACAATGCTGAAATATCATTTCTCAATAAGTACCCAGGGCTTCTTACCAAAATGTTTTATAATAAGGCTAAACACTGTATCATACTGGATAGCAGGAAATTATCAATATGATTCTGACCCATGTCAAAAGAACTTGAGAACAAACTTTTGGAGGCTCCTACTCAGTAAAAGATCATACAATTTGAGCTTCAAAAAGAAAACTTTTTGGTCTTCTGAATTAAGTGCTGACATACATGCCTGTATTGATTCAATTACATTACTTGCCTAGTTCTCTTATATTGAGGTTAACTCCAAACCAAAATGATGTTTAACCCAAAATTTCTAAGTAACAGTGCTGACCAAAAGAGCCACACTCTGCTCTCTGGAGCTACCTTAATACAAAGCCTCCAGTGTCCTTCCCCTCATCCCCAGCCACTTCTGTCATGACAAAAAGCACACCAGCAGTTCCATCCACAAGCTGTAGGTTGGTAAATTCCTCTGGCTGGTCCAGCATCCAGCTCTTTAGATATGAGTGTCCCTTGCATTAGTTCTACATAATTACATTTCCTAACTTTCTAATAAGTTTACCTTTTTAAATAACCAACTAGTCTCAGAGCCCAGTCTAATTAGCATACAACATTTTTTTTTTCTTCTTTTTCTATATGTACGACAAGGTATACAGGTCTCACTACATAGATCAGACTCAGTGATTCTCCTGTTTTCAGCCTTTCAAGTGCTGGGATTACAGGTATGCACCACCACACCCAATGTCAATCACCATCTTAGCACATCCCATGAGCGGGGCTGGCACAACAGGCCTGGGATCAAACTGGGGCTGCTGTGCTCTGCCTAAGCAGGCACTTTAGTCTGCTGAGCTACTAGGCTGGCCCTTTAATAAATTCTTGGCAAAAGGAAAAAAAAGTAAATTTTACCTATGCTAAATTACCACAAGGAAATGAGAGATTAAAAAAGTAATTCCTTATGAAGAAATTCACTAGAGTGAGATGCATAATAAAATATCAAGAGCAAGGCTGGCAAGATAGCTCAGCAGACTAAGCTCCTGCTTAAGCAACTGCAGGGACCAGGGTTTGATTCCCTCTGGCTGGGTATACCTAGTGGGCATGGTGGCACATGCTTGTAATCCCAGTACTGTGAAGGCTGAAAATAGGAGGATCACTACAATCTAAGCTGTGTAGTGAAACAAATGTATTGTGCCAAATACATTTACAAAAAAAAAAAAAAAAAAAAATCAACAGCATGGCTGGAGATTTAAAGTGCCTGCTTAGGCAAACATAGGGACTGGGTTTGATCACTGGTGTGCTAGTTCTGGCCCTGCCCCCACCCCTGCCCACAGGGTGCACTAACATGGCAATTGAGACTGGGCCTGGTGGCACATGCCTGTAATCCTAATGCTGGGAAGGCTGAAAATAGGAGGATTACTATGAGCCTGATCTGAGCCTGATTTGTTTTTCTATTAACAAAAGCAGATATAAATCTTAGTTAACAGGACCTACTTAATAATAGACCCTATATTAAATACATTTAAAAAATGAATGAAAAATCAACAACAGAGAATTAATTAAAAAAATTATGGTTCCACCAAAAAAAAAAAAATTATGGAAGACACATTAAAATGATACTATACAAATGTGATTAATGTTTACATGTGAAGATATTTTAAATTGGTTTTGCTGTTCTAGTTATATGAATCTGTGAGACTAAAATACAAAGAGAAAATTAGATGAAGATGTTTTATATCTTGGCATTCTATAATATAGAATGGTGCTCTATAATACTAGAATTCTGGGAAGCTTAAATAGGAGGATCATGAGTTCCGGTGTAACCTGGGCAACTTAAATTTAATTTTTTTTTCTTTTAATTTGGGGCTGGGGAGATAGCTTAGCAGTCTAAGAGCCTGCCTGGCAAGCGCAAAGACCCAGGTTTGATCTCTGGTACCACATGCCATGCCAGCCCCAGAACCCCAGGTGTTCTGTGCGAGTCCCAAAACCGGGTATGATGGTACATGCCTGTAATCCCAGCACTGGGGAGGCTGAAACAGAAGGATCACTAGGAATCCAAGCTGCATAGTGAGACCCTATATCAAATTAATTAATTAAAAATTAAATTTAAGAATTTTAATGGCTAGTGATATAATTCAGTACAAAGACCTTCATGTTCAATCCCTAGTATTAAAAGCAAGTTAACCAGAATTACTTAAACTTTATGAAATTAATCATATTAATGTTATTAAAGACATAAAAGGAAAAAGCAAGTTCTATAGTCAATTTACATAAGGTTATAATTATAGGACTATTTGTTCTATAGAAAAATGATCACCACTTAGGAAAATATACTCAGCTTTTGTACCTATTCACAATTCTATTATGACACAGGCACAGATTAAGACAAAGATACACTCTATAAGACAAAGTAACTATGATTATTTCATTTACAAAATGTAAATCACTCAGGACCAAACTCTTCATAAAATTCCTAGGGAATCTTTTTCCTCCCTGATAACCTAAAAATGGAATTTCTAGCTTCAAGGAATCCTAGTTGATGAAAGTCCTATTTTTCTATTAACAAAAGCAGATACAAATCTTAGTTAACATTTGATAGCAGACACTGTTTTCCTTTAGATGCAAAAAAAAAAAAAACAGATTAAAAAGAAACAGCAGTGAACTGTAATTGAAGACATTTATAACAAGGCAAAATCTGAAACTCATAACTGAGTGACTTTTCTGATTCTTACTCTTCCAACTAGTAAAACAGAGATCAGAGAACTTGGCAGGGTGGCATCTACCTATAATCCCAGGTACTCAAGGGCTGAGGCAGGAACACTGAAAGTTCAAGGCTAGTCTAGGCAATCTAGGGAGAACGTATCTCAAAATAAAAAGAGCAATCCCTAGGCTCAATCCCCTGTGTTGTGAGGAAAGAGGGTAAAAATGAGGAAGAAAAAGAAGATTGAGAATAAATTCTAAGGCTCCCTTTTTATAATATTCTAAATGTTAAAAAGTGCAAAAGCTACTTGATGATGGTTATGTAATTATATACATACAAACTATAGCTGTTAAGTCACAACTGTAAATTCTTATTCAAAAACATTGCTATACTATGAAATACTAACAATGTACATACAGAAACAAATACCTATGCAGACATGATCTCATCAAAGTTTATACCCTTCTTATTCTTTTAATTACCTTTTATGGCATACCCAACTAAACTCCTGGCCTTTCTAACATAACTTACTACATTAAATGAAATAATTCATACTGAGGTTTATGACCTTGATATTCTATCAGACTTCCTAAAGAGTTGTGTATTTCAATATTTTTTAAAAGAGACATAAAAAAATTAAGCTACAGAATGTTTCACAACCCTTGGAAAACAATGCAAAATTTCTAAAACTAGGAGAAGCAGAAAAATAAAAATGATACAGGATTTTGTTAAGCTGACAATTTTACAGACCTAAAATTTGTCTCACAATAAAGATATTTCATAAAATATGGTACAGAGAAGTAAAAAAAACTGCTCCATATTATTTTAAAAATATAATAACATACATATGGAGCTGGGAATTTTCAAGGATATTAATCTCAGATCAAAAGGATTAAAATCACTGTTCAGAAAAAGGGAACAAGACTATTACAATTCCAAAAATGTATTTTTTAAATAAAATTCTTCAATAGAACTTTAATGTCATATATCAGAAGCTAATTTCTCTGGAGCCAAAAGTTCATTTACAAGACCAAAGTAGGTGCCAAGTTACAAATTTATGCGAATAAGAAAATAATACAAAATAATACTTTCCTCTCTTTATTTAGAGAAAAAAAACCTTGACTTTTTTGGTCTCAATTTTATCCTGTACCTTCTAAATCAATTTTGTAATTCAAAATTAAATATTAGAACTAGGGAGATAGCTCAGGGGCATAAGTGCCTGCCTGGCAAGTGCAAGGTCCTAAATTTGATCCTCAGTACAAAAAAAGAAAGAAGGAAAAAAAAAAAAGAAAAGGAAAGAGAGAGAGAAAAAGAAATCAGTATTGCTTTATTTGATAATAAAATACCATTTTTTCTTCAATTTTTCAAAATATCTCAAAATGTTGTATTCTTTTTCAGGTTGCCAAGCACAGCAATAAATAACATCAGCCGGAAGCACTTTCAGCTTTCCTCTCTGTGCTGTAGCAGAACAAGGACAGGGTGGAGGCTGGAGGCCAGAGGCTGAGGACTTGGGGTATTTGTGGCTCTGGATGATTTTTAGATAAAGGAAGCACCAAGGGATGCAAGAGCAGAACAGCTGTGGAGATGTCTGGGAAAGAAAAGCATGGGACAAAAAAAAAAAAAAAAAAAATTGAGGGATAAAAAAGAAAACTCAGGTTCAGTTGTGTCCCATCATAGACTTTTTAGACAGCACTTTGCCATATATTCTCAATAATACTTTCACAACTACAGCATACTAAAAACAGCCATAGCTCCAGCTCAATTTATAATCACTTACTTCAATACCTACTGCACATCACGAGTTAGGCTAACTGCTTAAGGGAAGAGGAACAATTCGCTGGATGTCAGAGTTTTACTCAGAACAAAACCAAAAACTGCAGTGTTGATCTGTATCACTCCTCCAGAAAGCTATTATAGCAGATTATCCCTCACAAAGAGTTTGAGGGAACTCTTGATAACTGATGTGTAAAAGTGATTTCCCCCAATGGCATTAGCTACATCACACAGACTCCTTAGATATGATCCAAATATTTTTTCAAAAATGAAAGCACTAGAGAGAAAAATTCCTATTAAAATGAACCTGTTCAGAGAATTGAGAAACAGAAATTTATCCCAGGTGAACTCACGAGACACTTACTAGTGCTTCTCAAGTGGTAGCATAATATATAAAGACACTCATCAAGAAATGTCCTAAAGAATACAAACTTTAAATGTTTCATTACATTTAGATTTTGAAAAATTGAACAAGCACAGCAAAAAACTTTAAACTAGATAGGCCATTTTAATTATTCTAAAGAGTGAACTCTGTCAAGATCCCTTCTACAGATATAGGATACACTTAGGTTTTTATCAGTTACAATCTATGTATTACACTGTTTAAAATGACAGAGAAGATAAATGAAGCTAATGAAATACTACAAAACAGACACCATGAGAAAGAGAAAGAGCCATCTTCTGATAAGGATGATAGTCCACCATCTGCCCCCCTGTCATTCGGTGACAATTACAAATACTCCATCAGTTTTCTGGTAGGTGGAGATGATGAATGAGGCAAAGCCTTCTTCTGCAGATTCTGATGCTCCTTTCTGATCCAATCTGAGGTTTAACAGATGACTCAAAGAAAGGCCCAGAGTTCAATGGCTTATTAATTCATTATGCTCAGAAGAACAAGATAGGTCTGAGCTCAATACTGCAACTCAGAATGGTTCAATTGTACTGAAATAGTTCTTGGAATTAAAGGGGTCTGTCTTCTCAGAATACTCAGGTTTCAAATATAATAACCTGGATTACTATCAGGTTCATCCTTAGAAATAATTTCATGAAAATAATGAAATAACTTCAAGAATCAAACAACAATAACGCTATATGTCACAAGTAACATCCCTCTTCAATTCAAGGTTTGACAGAGATAATAGTCAGAGGCAGCCCTCCTCAGCATCAAGTGCCTTCCTTGGCACTGGGTGACAGACATATGAGGGGTCAGTTGTGTCACAGCATACCCAGAGCACTCAAGCCTCTGTGTTACACTAAAAAGAATATAGAAAAATGTACACTACACGTACATGAAAGGAAAGGCAATGACACATACTATATTCATGTTAGACAAGGCAGGTTTCAAAGGAAAGAACATCAACAGATATAACAGAGATCATTCCATAATAGTGAAATGGCCAATTAACCAAGAGGATATAATAATTTTTGGCATTTATACACCTAACAAGGACATTTAAAGCTACATGTAACAAAGGCTGATAAAAATGACAGCAGACGTAGTGATGATTAAGATCAGAAATTTTAAAACCCTTCTCTCAAAACCAGAGAACAATTACACAAAATAGCAATGATACATTATAAGGAAACTTTTGATGGGATGGAAGTGTTTACTGTCTTGATTATGGAGATGGTCTCATGGGTGTATGCATGTGCCCAGACCTACTAAATTATATAACTAAAAGTAAGCAACTTAAAGAATGACAGTTATATATTACTTAAAAGCTCTTTAAAAATAATACATTTCCAAGAAAAAGCTGTTCCTAACCTAATAAAGGACAGAAGTTGCTCAATTTTCAAATTTCTTACAGTAAGACATAATGCTATGAAAACAGCATTGTATGACGTACTACAATACTCGGTTTATTTCAGGAAAAACCCTCAAATAAAAGACAGATACAAAAGACTAATATAACAGAACAAAATCTATCCGTAAGCTATTAATAAAGAAATCCATCTAAAACCAAAGAGAATAAAGGATAAGAAATGAAAGTATTATGATTAAAATAGGATGTAACTAAAAAGGGAAATTGAAAAAAATTACCAGTAGTTAATAAAAATGATTTGAAAATTAAAACAACTTCCTGGAAAACTCTCAGCAGAGCTCGTGCATCTGGGACACCCTAAAGTTAGGACTTTTTTTGCACACCTGAGGCCGCCCCCAGCAGCTCTGCAGCTGTTATCATGCCACAGAATGAATATATTGAATTACACCATAAATGCTATGAATACTTCTTGGATTACCATGTGAAAAAGAGAAAGAAGGAAAGTCAAGAGGCTCATAAAAGTTCAAAGAAGGCAAATAAATAAATAAATAAATAAAATAAGATTGGCCTGAAGGCTAACCTCTACCACAAACAGTGCAATGTGGAAAAAATACAAATGAAGAAGATTATCAAGATGCATGAAAAGAGAAACACCGAACAAAAGATTGATGAAAAGATTCCACAAGGAGCAGCCTACCTGCTGGACAGCGAAGGACAGTCTCGTGAAAAAGTACCTTTCAACATGATTAAACAGAAACAAAAAGGCAGGAAAATGGGAAGTTCCTCTGCCCAAAGTTCATACCCAAGGAGAAATGGAAGTATTAAAAATTATTCAAACTGGAAAGAGAAAAAACAAAGCATGAAAGAGGATGGTTACTAAAGTCTGCTTTGTTGGAGATGGCTTTACAAGAAAACCACCT
>NDGM010940628.1:0-14401 GCA_002564305.1 Octomys mimax | reverse complement strand
AAGGAAAAAGAAAATGGAGTAAACAGCCAGGGATAGAGCTACGCATCACCTGCCTAGCAAATGCAAGGTCCTGAGTTCGATGACAAGTACCAAGAAATCCAATAAAATAAAGTAAATGACAGACATGTGAGTCCTTACATAAAGTTACTCTGTCCCGAGAGCGTTTGTGGGTTTGGATGAGGTAACTGTGAACTTGAGCTAGACTTGTGCCAGCCTTGAGCAAGGGCCCAGCATGGTGGCTGGTACTCTGCAAAGGAGCTGCCCTCAAGCAGGCTGGTGGCCTGGCCTCGTGACCTGGGACTGAAGGCCCGAGGGGAAACTGTCTCAGCCCTAGATTGCTGCTGTCCTCCAGGAGCCAGCAAAAGCCTGTCTAAAGATAGTATCATGCAGGGCCTGATGTCCCTGTCCCTGTCTCTGTCTCTGTCTCTCTCTTTCAGACAGGATTACACTATGTAGCCCAAGCTCGCCTCGAAACTGGCAATCCTCCTGCTTCAGCCTCCATAACCAGCAACTGATTTCTACAAGTAACCTTTCCAATAAATTTTTCACAGTAGCTGGGCATGGTGGCGCTGGCCTGTAATTCTGGCCCTCTGGGGGAATGAGGCAGGAGCACCACGAGTTTGAGCTCAGCCTGGGCAATTTAGAGCCATAGTGAGATGAAACCCTGTCTCAGAATAAAAGATAAAAAGCCCTGGCAGTGGAGACCAGTGTAAAAGCCCTGGGATCAGTCCGCAGTATTGGAAAGAAAGAAAAGGAGGGAAGGAAGGAAGGAAGGAAGGAAGGAAGGAAAAGAAAGAGGGAGGGAGGGAGGGAACTCTCCAAGTAGTAATTTCCAGTAATTTTTCAAATACAAGTGCAGTGCCCTGACATGGATTCCCAGCCCCAAATTCTCATGCAGAGAAAGCGGAGGCCAGGAACACCCTGGGCCATTCTACCCTGCTGCTCTGAGCAGACCCCAACCTTGGCCTCGCTCAGGGATCCAGGCCACTGTCCTGTCTCACAGGTGTGAAGCCTGAGCACCACAGTGGCGGGAGGGACCCACAGCAAAGGTGGGGCTCCCCACCTCCCTTCCGGGGAAGGCCCGTGCCAGCAGTGGTGTGCGGAGGGCTGCAGCCACCGCTTTGTGCTGGACTCTGGGGACCTGCCAGGTTCACATGCAGCCCAGTGCTGCCGCACAAGGCCTGGGATGGGCTCGGTGCTCTGACCATGCAAAGAGCCATGGTCCCAGACAAGGGCTGGCGTTATTTGCTGCACAGCCCCCAGGGCTAAGTGACATTGAGAAAGGGGACCCGAGGGGTGCACGGGCCACCAGCCAGGAAGAAGTCACGTTCAGGCACCTCTCGGAACAGGATACAAAACAATCAAGAGAGACAGTGCTGAACCCAAGCAGGGACCTGTAATTGGAGTCCTGTGATCCCGGGGCCCACAGCCATCACCCTCCATACCTCTTGTATTCCTGAATAGCGGCCACCACACTGTCACAGAGTGGCTGCAGGTCAGGGAAGGCGACAAGCTCCTTCAGCTGAGCCTGCAGCCGGTCCACCCGCGGCTCCTCAGAGGCCAGCGCCGCCCGCGATGCCTGCAGGACAAGACAACCCCCAGGGGGCGATGAGGCTCCTGCAGGGGACACTGCAGGTGAGCGTGACAGCCCTGTGATGAGGTGGAGAATCCTGCACCAAGGGCAGGGGCAGGCTCCTCGAGCTTGCAGCCGTCCTTAGTCTCCTCATGACGGGCATTCAGTCTGTCTACAGCGGCTGAGGAAACTCAGGTCCCAAAGACCTGAAAAGCCAGTCGAGTGTGCTTGAGGCCTGGTTCAAGCCTCCCATCATGCTCAACAGCTGCCAGCAGCCACCCCAGGGCCCATGCACCTGACAGCTCCGAGGCCTGGCTGCACACCACTTACCGAGTAGAGTCTCCAGCGGGCTACCAGGTCCTCCTCAGTCCCTGCTGGTGACGCTATCGCTGAGGGCTCCAGCCCGCCCTGGGCCAGCCTCTGGAGTCCCTTCCGGAACTCTCCAAGCTCGGCCTCCAGCCGCCGGAGCTGCTGCTCACGGGCACCCTTAGATGACAGCAGGCCCTGCAGCTGTGCCTCCTCCTCCTCCCAGAGGACCCGCTGCTTCTCCAGGGCCTTCCGCATCTCCTCCAGCTCCTTGGAAATCTTCTCCGTGCCCATGGGGGAGGTGTTCTGTATGACGCCCACAGAACACGCCTCCAGCCTCCTCAAGGATGCCTCACCCTGGCAGAAATCCTTGGCAATGTCCTGCAGGGGACAGGAACGGGTGACAGGAAACACAGACAAGACAAGCAAAGGTCAGTGCCAGGAATGCCATGCAGAGTGCTGGAGCTGAAGGGGCCCAGCCAAGGGGTGGACTGTGCCCGCAGGAGCTGTACTCCCTCCCAAGCCTTCTTGCAGCCTCTCTAGCCCCAGAACTTTCTCCATTTGTTAATCTTTCTTTTCAACAAACATCAGCAGGCAGCACTATGGTGCCTACCAGAACCTATCAGCACCATTTGGATTCGCGGGGTTTATTTGCATGATTATCTACTCAATATGAACAGTACTGCCTTTCCCACTTACTACAGTGATTTCAGTTTTTTCCTAAATAATGTCAGTATGTTCTTAAAAAGAAAGGCAAATTAAAGACAAATATGAAAGAAGTAGGCCCAGTGTGGTGCACAACTATAATCCCAATACTAAGGAGGCTGAGGCAGGAGGATCATTTTGAGTTTGAGGATAGCCTGGACTGCACAGCAAGTTCAAGTTTAGTTGGACCTACACATTGAGATCTTGTCTCAACCCTAAAAATGCACAAGTGCCTCACAATTGTGGCCCTTGGATTACTGAAGAGCCACATGTTAGTGATAAGGTCCAGAGTGGACACCGACCACCCAAGGACAGACCTGATGGCCACCCAGGGCTCTTATCCCTGGTGCTGCTGACATTTGGGGGGATGTCACTCTCTGTTGTGGGTGCTGTCCTGGCTGGTGCAGGGCTTTTAGCTGCATCCCTGGCTTCTACCCACAAGAGGCCAGTGGCAGTGTCCATCCTCAGCTGTGACAAACAAAACTGTATCTGGATGCTACCATGTGCCCTGCCCTGGAGACCCGTGGCCCCCAGATCCTGTTGTCAAATGCCTGGCTGGCTCAGAGATTCCCATCAAGCGGAGAGCTCCCACTTGCTTGCTCAGAACCCTCTGACCTGAAGGGGTATCTGTGTGTCCTGGATGCTCCACCTCACAAGGCGGTGACCTGACATGCCCCATCGGCTGGGGACTGCGGAGCTCACCTGCAGCGTGGAGAGGCGGTGCTCAGTGGACAGCTGGCAACCACCGCCTGCGCAGGCCTGCACCTTCTCCACCACCGCTCTCAGCCACTGCTGGAACTGGTACACGCCCGCCTGGTACTCCTCGTGCTCCCGGACCACGCTCACCAGCAGGTCCACACGGTCCTGTGGAGGAGAAACCACACCCACCGTGAGGGTCCCCAACCTTAGAGGCCAGCAAGGCCACAGCTTGCCTGGATCTATGTCTGCCTCTGGGAGCAGATGTGTGAGCGGGTGCACCAGGGACGTAGTCAACATTTGGCTGATCCCTGCACCCGAGACACAGACCCAGGGCCGGCCGGCCTCTTGCACCAGTATGTGCCAGGGGACTCCTGGCTTAGAGATCCAAGCATGTTGACCACAGATACCTCGTCGCCTTCACAGCTGGCGTTCTTCCATTCCTGTCTGAGGAATGCATGCCAGTGGGGTATGATGACAGAGATAATGACAACAATTCTCTAGTAGGGTGTGGGGGTGCACACAAGTGATCCTGGCTACTCAATAGCCTGAGACATGAAGACTGCAAGTTCGAGGCCTTCCTGTGCACATTAGGGGGAAGACTCCATCCCAAAATAAAATAATAAGTAAAGTAAAAAGGGCTAGAGATGTGGCTCAGTGGTTCAGCACTTGCCTGGCATGCACAAGGCCTGGGATTCCAGTCCCCACGACTGCAGGGAGGAAAGAAGACCTTCATTTTGCAAAGGAGAGGTGAACCCAAGCGATGGGCAGGTGAGACGGGGAAGCAGAGAAGTAAAAAGAATTCAGCTGTGTCTGCCCAGGAACGAGCTCCCCACAGCAAACGTGATCATGCACGATCAACACTTTTAACAACATAAAGGTCCGAGCAAAAAAGCCTTGGAAAGAAAAGAATCTGAGCTCCTTGAGGGCTCCTGACCCAGGCCCCCAGGTGCTTAGGAAGCCTCAGAGAGGTGAAGGCCTCCAGGAAGGACAGCCTGAGACACAGAGCTAGCAGGCAGGGCTGGGCTCAGGCGCTTCCAGCAGGGGTGCACAGGGGTCCCCAGGGCCTTCCTTGTGCAGGCGGCGACCTCACTGCTCTGGCAAAGCCACCCCACTGGAGACAATCCCAGGAGGCAGAAACCACCACCTCCAGGGGCAGAGCAGTGACACTGGGGCATTGAAAGCACCCCTGCTAGGTGCTCCTCGAGGCTGGTTTTCAAAGTGTCCCTCATCACAGCTGTCTCCTTACACCCCTCTACAGAGCCCCAGGAAAGCCCTGAACTCTGGCAGGAAAACCAGGTCCCCACCAGGCAGCACTGTGGCCTCACCTGGTTGTCACACATCCCTCTGTGCCCTAGTCCCCACTGCCAACAAATCCTGAGCCTCAGGATGCAGGGCAACAGCACAAATAGCGCCCCAAGCACAGAAGCATCGATGGCTGAGTCACTGCCTTCCCTCTCCTGCTCCGTTCCACTGCAGCGTTGCCCCAGCAGGTGCCCAGCTCAGCACCCATGCCACTGCAGCGGTGCCCCAGCAGGTGCCCAGCTCAGCACCCATGCCACTGCAGCAGTACCCCACCCAGCAGGTGCCCAGCACACCACCCATACCACTGTGGAACCCCAGCAGGTGCCCAGCTCAGCACTCATGCCACTGTAGTGGTGCCACAGCAGGTGCCCAGCTCACCACCAAGGCCCCACCTTCTTCCAACACTCTGTCCTCCTCCATAGACTGAGTCAGCCACTTTCCTTCCGTGTTCCCAAAACACCGGGATGCTACTCGATCTTGGTACCCATCCACCAAACTGTCACCCACTGAGGCGACCAGGAGGTGCCCTATGGGTACCTCCACGCTATGTTCTCTGCCCAGGCCCAGCTCTAGGCAGGCTCTGTGCCTTCCTGGGTGTCTGTCTTTGGATGGGATTTTTAGAAAAGTAAAGAAGAAGAAACTTGCATTGAAAGGACAGCGCCTCCTCTCTGTGTGGCTGTCCTGGTGAGCTTCGCTTTATCCAACACTCCCAACCCTCCAGCCTGAACTGCACAGTGAGACCTTGTCTCAAAAAAGGAAAAACATGTTTAGCTCTCAGGCTGCAGCAAAGCAGAGGTGAGCAGGCCTGGGCTGGGGCTATCCTCTGCTGACTTTGGCTTTGGCCACAGAGGAGGACACACTCTGCCCCCACCCTCCCCTACTCCTACCCTTCTGTGCTGCTAAGTTCCTGGTGGGAAGAGCAGACAGGCAAGGGGGTGTGAGAAACATCCCAAGCAGCGATTTCTACATACTTCCCCTTCTTCCGGATGCTCCTCACCAAATCTAGAAATATCAATCCAGTTAGACCTTTGCAACAACCACGGTGAGCAGGACACTGTGTGCGTGTGTGTGTGTGTGTGTGTGTGTGTCCACATCCTATCTCCTCTTTGGACTTTGGTGACCCTCAGAAGCTTGGTGACTTTACGACTCAGGAGAAAGTCCCTTGGGGCTGCAGGGGGCTGCAGGCCTGCACATTCCCTGTGGCTTAGCTTGCATCCATCAAAACTCCCCAGTGTCCCATCTGGGAAACACAGGGGTGCGGAGTAGCTGCCAGCTGTGCTTGCCTCCCTGGGCCGCTGACAGTGATGAAGGCGGCAAGGAGAGGGATCGGGGCATGCACTCCCTCTGAGAAGTGGCATGGCAGGGCATTGAGCCAGCTGGGGCGGGTGCCAGGCACGGCAGGCAGTCACAGCGCAGTCCTGCCTGCCGCCAGGGTGACAGGATGACAAATGGGGCCATGCTCCACCTCCTCGTTAGACCAAACAATTAAGCCATCTGGACCAGCAGACCTGTCAAGAATGTCAAAACCCATACAATTAAGGAGGGCTGAGTGGATTTATGTCCCTGCAAAGGGCGGAGGGCGGAGGTCTGACTTGGCCTCAGACTCTGGGCACTCCTGCTACAGCCACCAGAGGAGGAGGAGGAGGAAGAGGAAGAGGAAGCTGCTATTTGCAGGAGTGGATTAAAATCAAATAAAAAGAGCCCACAGCCCAGCCTGCCCTTCTGCCCCGTTGCTATTACTTGGCATTGCTGGGTGCCATTTTTCACCTCTAGGCTTAGCCTCGTGCCCTAAGCAAGGATCTAGGGCGGGGGGGGGGGGGTCACAATCAGGTGGCACAGAGGTGACCAGGCCTCGCAGTGCTCCCCAGACCATCCCACCCAGAGCTAGCAGAGTACCCTGGAGCCAGGGCCAGTACCCCCAAACCTCTGGAGCCCAGGAAGAAAAAGCAAGCGTCCACGGGCTCCCACACACAGATGAGAAGGCCAAATGGACTGGCTTCTCCATGCGGGGCCAACACCCCTGCACGGGGCCCGAAGTGACCCGCTGCTCTGGCAGCAGGGACCTTCTTCTCCATGCTAGTGCTGTGCCTCAGGAGGCCTCAGGAACCCCCAAAGCAGGAACCCCTCCTCTTGGAGCCCCAGACATCCCCATTCACTACTGCCTCTGTGCTGCCAGCCCAGCCCTGGGAAATGCCAGAGCCCTGGCCTGGCTCCTGGGCACAAATGCTGGGCCCAGGACCCTAACCCAAGGTGCAGAGGAGGTGGACCCCACCCTGGGGCACAGAACTCCTAGATCCTCCTGCTGGGCCAAGGGGCTCTGACCCTTGACTGTTTGTTTTAATCCTAAAAATGAGCCCAGGAAAAGCTTCTTGATCTGCTGCACTAGAGGGCTGGGAACAGCCGAATGACGTCAGAGGCAGAAAGGCAAGTAAAGACAGTGCTCGCCAAGAAGAGTTATAGCTGCTAAGGCTTTTTGCCTTCTGTGTCTGGAGTCTCCCAAAATGACATCTAGATTTTGCTTCGGGGAAGAACTGGGGCTCACCCAGCACCCCCCACACACCATTTCCTCCCACCCCTGTCCCCAGCATTAGGGGCTCCGTTTGAGAACAGGAACAAGTGCCTGTTTGTGCAGAGCCGCAGGGAGCCCCAGGGCTGGGCCCCGTCCCGCCTAGGCCTGAGGAGAGGGTTGTTCGCCCCTGAGCCTGCTCTGCCACCTGGGTCCAACCACATGCAGCACTGCCACTTATTCTTGCTGCTGCGGACACACGAGGGCGTCTTCTGTCTCCCTTCAGTGCTAGGGACACTAAGTCATGCTGCCTGCCCTTTTCATTTTAATTTGAGACAGAGTCTCACTGCTCACTTAGTTGTCCAAATCAGCCTCAAACTCATAGACCCTGCTGCCTCAGCCTCCCAAGCAAAGGCCATCCTTTGCATTGAGAAGCCACCGGTCAGCTTTCGGAAGCTTGTGCATACCTCACTGGCCCTCCAGCCTGGTCCTGGCAGGGGGAGCTGCCCCGGGGCACACAGCAGGGGCACACAGCAGGGGCACACAGCCTCCTTCCCTGGCTCTCAAGGGCAGAAGGGTCCTCTGCCTCTGCCTGGTCTACGGCCTATTTCCCTCGGGATAAAGCCGTCAGGATAGCTAGCACAGCACCCACAGCTGCCAGCGGGGCAGGAAGACACACCAAGCACTTAGAACCGCAGAGCACAACCCAGGCAAGGGACACCCCATGGGCAGAAGCTGACACCACGGAAACAGGCCGGGTCGCACTCTGTGCCCATGTTGCAGCTATCAGAAGTTGGGCCGGACGCTCAGGCTGGAGCAGCGGGGTGGACTTGGGTCCAGGGGCCCAGCGGAAGGCAGAGCCCACAAGAGTCCCCACCTCATCCCAGGAAACACGCGGGTCTATCGCCACCGCCCGGGAAGGGTGCTCTGGGTTTCACATCAGGTTTACAAACAAGCAGTCAGGCGTGGTGGTGCACACCTGTCCTCGCAGCATTCAGGAGGCCGAGGCAGGAGGGTCACCTTGAGTCCAGGGCCAGCCTAAACTACATGACGAGACCCTTTTCAAAATGACAAATATATACCACCAATCGCCTTTCAGAATGCAGAAACAAGGGTCTGTCGTATGATTTGAAGCAGAGAACCCACTCAGTTCAGGAATGCCTGAGGCAGCACACGGGCCCAGCCAGGAGTCACGCAGGGAAACTCCCCGAGAGCCCCGCCACTCTAACAGCAAGCTTCAGCCAGGGCTATGGGGCTCACACCGGGAACACCAGCTCCTCTGGAGGCACAGGCAGGAGGATCGTGAGTTCCAGGCCAGCTTGGCCCATTTAGTGAGACCCTGTCTCAAAACGAAAAATAAGCCAGGCAGGGTGGTACATGCCTGTAACCCAAGCACCCCAGGGGCTGAGGCAGGAGGCTCGCAAGACCGAGATCAGCCTGGGCAACTTAGTGAGACCTTGTCTCAAAATAAAAAAATTTAAAAGCTCAGTGTGAAGGCCCAGGGTTCAACCCCAGCACAACCAAAACAGGAAAAGGGCCCAGCTCAGGGGGAGGCTCCTCTAGAGTCAATCCCCAGTACAACAAAACAAAACACTTCAGTCCCTGGAGCTGAACAGCCTGACACAGACCACAAAATGTGCGTGCTTGGGAGGGGTGGAGAATAGAACCCACATCTGGGAAGGATGCAAGCTTTCAGGCAATAGGACAGAATTTTTTTAAAGTAGATATCATAAAAAGCCAAATAGAATTTCTTTAAAAAATAATTGCACTTAGCAACTCAATGAAGCATCTCAACATCAAGACAAGGATGAGGTGAAGGAAAGCAGATAGAGTTCAGGCAGGGGTGCTGGGGCAAGGGCAAGGGAGGAGGAGGAGGAAGAGGAGAAGGAGGAGGAGGAGGACAGGGTGAAGGGGCCAGAAGAGGAGGACCATGAGGGAGGGGCAGGAGGGAGGGGCCAGAGGAGTGGGGGGGGCTGCCTGGTGAAGGTGAGTATCACAGCCCACCAGCCAATCAGTCAGCATGTACGTGTACCGGGCATCCGTGTGGACTAAGCCCTGAACAACCCTGGTGTAAAAATGGCGGGTGGATGAGTGGCCAGGTGTGGAAGGATAGGATGGATAGAAGAAGACTGTGGAGAGGTAGTCAGGCAGTGGGTGGGGTGCCAAGTGGTAAATGAGTGTGTGGGTGAAGGGGCAGGCAGCAGAGGGATGAGGAAATATGGAGGAGAAGCTCAGGAGGGGCTGATGGATTGGTGAGCGAGTAGACGAACAGATGGGTGATGGCTGAGTGAGTGAACAGACCGACTGATGGAGAGGTAGATGGTGAGGGAGAGACATGGGCAGGAGCATGGGTAGGAGGCAGGTGGATGGATGGAGGATGGGTGGTGGATTTGGGTAGATGGGTGGTGAATGTGTGGGTGGATGGATGGATGGAGGATGGGTGGATGGGTGGATGCGTGGGTGGATGGATGAAAGATGGTGGACAGTGGAAGGGTGAGATGGACGGGTGGAGGAGATGGGATGGATGAATGCGTGGGTGTGCAGAGGAGCCCCCAGCCGCACCTGAGCTTTGGCCTTCACTGCGTCGTACTCCGCCTTCATCCTCCTCTGTGCATCCTCGTCTACACTGGGGTCCCCGATCCGATTGAACAGGGAGGCTGCCTCCTCCAGCAGCCTGTCCAAGAGCTCAGCCTGGTTCTTCACGTTGTACAGCAGCACCTGGGCATCGCTCAGCTGCCACTGCTTCTCCTTCAGGCCCAGCTGCAGCTCGGCTGGGGGCTCCAGCGTGACCACCATCTTCTGAAACCAGCGGTAGAACTCGCCCCGGGCCAGCAGGTACTCCCTCCAGTGCAGCCAGACCCACTCAATGCGGCTGTGGGAGGGACCAGGGGGCATCAGGAATGGCCAGCTTACTCTCAGCATCCCAGGGGCTGCGGGATGGGGTTTGACAGCCCCTCTGTGTCCCAGGGGCAACCCGGCTCCTGTCCTATGGGATGGGGAGCCTCCTGTCCCATTCTCAGGCTTCTATGGGAGGCCAATGTGCCTGAGCCCCAACAGCCGTGGTGATGCAGCCTAGGCTGCCCCTAGCCACCAGCACCCCTAATTCTGGCCCTGAACCTCCGCTGCTGATGCCCAACTCCCTCCCATCACCTCTGGCTCAGGCTTCTGAACATAGTGACCCTGGCCCTTACTGCTCAGTGCCTACAGCCTTAAGGAGAAATGTGCCTTAGTTTGCAGGGCACAGCTGCACCTGCTGGCTGACTAGCTGCCCCCTGGGTGGGTGGGGGTCCGAGGGATCCACATGGGTCCCAAGGGCACAGTGACTTCTCAGTGGCTGTGCCTCTCTGCCCACCTTGGGGTCAAGTGCAAGGCTGAGGGAAGCAAGAAGCCTGGTACAAAGCCGTTCCTGCTCCCAGAGGCCTGCGGGCCTTCCACCCCCTTCCACTCTTCTAGCTACCATCAGGGTGCCCCTGGCTGGCCCCACTGGGAAGCACGTGCAGCTTAGAGAGGTCAGGCAACTCCTTTAAAGCTACACGGGAAGCAACCCTCAGGGCAGGCACCAGCCCCAGATCTCCGAGTCTCTGCCTCCCTCCTGCTGCTCCTTCTCCCACCTGACACAGCTGAGAATCCGGCTAACGTGCTCTTGTGAGCCGCTGCCTGAGAGGTGCCTGAGGGCAGTTGGCTGGCAGCCCAGCACAGGGCCCCTGTGCCCATGGTCAGCATTAAGCTGCAGCATAATTAGGAAGAGGAGGGCGAGCCTGGCTTGAATCCCAGGAGGACGCAGTTCCCAGGAAACGTGGAACGCAGGAATTCTGCAGGTGGAGGTACCAGGCCAGCCTGGGACGGACATAGGCTTGCTAAGTCCCGTGACCTGGCCACCTACCTGTGACAGTGAGTCATGTAGGTGACAGTCTCCTCCCATTGGTCCTTGAGGTCCCTCAGCCGGGCCAGGATCTCAGGCCGCTGGTCCTCAGGGCAGCATGCCAGGAGGGCTTCAGCTGCTTGCAGCACTAAGTCCACCTTCACCTGCCCCTCAGGCTCCAGCCGGCAGATCTTCTATTGGAGACAAGAGCAGGGAGTG
This sequence comes from Octomys mimax, assembly GCA_002564305.1. Classification (NCBI taxonomy): domain Eukaryota; kingdom Metazoa; phylum Chordata; class Mammalia; order Rodentia; family Octodontidae; genus Octomys; species Octomys mimax. The sequence goes on along the minus strand of NDGM010940628.1, from coordinate 3,229 downwards.
CCAGGGGTCAGGATCACACATGTGGGCACAACCCAGGGAGACTGGTGCAGCACAGGGCCAGGACCGTGCAGCCCTGCAAGTCCTCCTCGGAGGCTCTGGGCAGCCTGCTGATGCCTGAGGGCAGGTGGGGGAGCCTTAGGGGTCACCAGCTCTGCCACCTGCCTCTGGGTCCCCACCCAGCCCACATCTCACTGTGAGGTCCTTTATGAGCAGTGTACAGGTCCTGGAAGAGTGACTAACTCCAGGACACCTGGCCCTGCTGGACTCCGCCAGAACCCCCGGGGGCCTGAGATGCTCCCACCTGTGCCCCCAACCTTTGGGGGAGCCTTCAGCCCTCCCTCCTGTCCTCTCAGGGGTGTTCTCCTAACAAACACCCCACCGTTGACCTCACGTCTCTGCCTCCTGGAGGACCAGGACCAGTACTAGGTCCGGCAAACAGCAGGTCCCTGACCTTAGCTCTTGCCACTCTTACTGCGCCACGTGTCGACAATTAATGCTTGGTGTCTGTGGTCAAATACAAGTGGACTCCAGCTCCCCACTCCTTGGTGACCTCTACCACTGCACCTACATCCTCAAGTCATACAGTGCAGAGGAAGGGACAGTTTCGCTACAGCCACACTATCATGCGGCCCCCGCTGTGCTGGCCGTCAGAGACCTCCCTGTCATTCACTGCCTTTTGTCACCCTGTCTCTGTGTCACACAAGCTCTGCTCCCCCAGCTCAGACTGTTGTCCTGGCAGACTGGCTGTCTCTGACCCTCTGGCAGGGGATAGGGGACCCTGAATGTCCAATGCTGCCCCGACAGCTCTGTGTCCCAGACATGTCGCTCAGCTACCATGGGGCTCCCTTTCTCATCTGGAGATGATGATGATGGTAAAATCCCACCTTGTGCACCCCATCCATCCATCTCAAGAACATCATACTGATTAACATGGACCTGTGAACTTGGGAGACCCCAGGCAATGATGCAGCACCCCCCCAACCTGCGCCTGGACAGTGGCCGTGGTCCTTTGTGGGTGTCTGTGTGCATAGTGGCTGAGGGCAGAGCACATGGACAGAGGGGACACACCTGGGACAGGGAAAGAGGTCTGGGTGGCCACATGGCCGACGCAGCAGGTCTCCCCAAGCGCAGTGGCTGCAGCAGGTGCCCAGACAGGGACCCGATGTCCCTCTCAGTGGTGAATGGCAGTGTGGACATTCCCTGGCGGGCAGTGCAGACCGGAGACGCCAGGCCCAGTGCAGAGCACGCGGCACCTGGCAGCACTGCTCACCTACCCCAGCACCCGACAGGGAGCAGGCCCTGCAGTGAGGCTGCTGAGTTCTGTGCCCGCCAGAGAGAGATTTCTGTGCTTAACTGTAGCAGGGACAGTGCACACTGTGAGGCCACCTCCTCGGGAGAGCTGAGCCAAGCAGAGAGGTCCCAAGTTCAAGCCTGGGCAATTCCGTGAGACCCTGTCTCAAAAATAAACATGTCAGGAGTGTTGGTCCACGCTGTAGTATCAGCATTCAGGAGGCTGAGGCAGGAGGATCGCTGGGAGTCCAAAGCCAGCCTGAGCTATATAGTAAGACTGTCCCAGACAGACAGACAGACAGTAGTAAGGCCTGGCGTTGTAGTCCAGTATAGGGCATTTACTTAGCACCCTCAAGGCTCTGGGTTCAATCTCCAGTAACGCAAACATAACTAGAAGTAATAGTTAAGGGAATAATGTATCTATCCAGCCCTGTGAAGGGGACTTCATCCTCTCTGTTGCTAGAAGGTGGGCACAACGGCCACGTGCAGAGGAACGCGGCTCCAGCGCTCAAGCGGGCCAGGAGCCGGCGGGGAGGTGAAATTCAGCCTCTCAGTGCCACGCGCAGGAGCCCACTGAGAGCCCAGCCCAGCGCTACCCGACAGCCCCAGTCCATCGTGTGACCCGCCGGTCCCTGGGCCCTGCATCTCCCTGACTACTCATAAGCGAGGCCCAGGCTGTCCTTGGGGACGGGGGAGACCCCAGCAGCCTCTGCCCTTCTCAAGGGAGTGAACTGGATGCTTCCTGGCAAAGGGCGAGAAACTGCCCGGCCCTGTGGCAGGCAGAACTCCAAGCCCAGCTTGAAACTCCAAGTCCAGAACTCCAAGCCCAGCCTTGTGGCAGCAGATCATACCACAAAGGGTCAGCCGTGGGACACACCCCAGACGCCTGCAGCCACGAGGCTGAGCCAGGTCTTGGGAAGCCGCGGCGCCCTCCTCACTGCCCCAGAGCGAGGTTTCTCAGGGTTCGTTGTGAGCAAAGGCAAGGACACAGTCTGGGAGGCCCAGGCGCCCGGGAAGCGCTTTGCACCCAGCCTTGAAGTTATTCTGGTTTGAAGCACACAGTAAGGCACCCAGCAAAGCCGGAAATTTGGGGCTAACTGGCACTTGTCCTCCATCCAGCCAAGAACAGCGGGCTGCCCACAGGCCCTGTGCTGGAGACTGCGCCCAGCAAGAACAAGCCAAGCAGGCATTTCCAGGTTGGCCTGGGGAAGAGCTGCAGACAAGAGCCCAGGTGATGGACAAAGAGCCATCCAGGAGCTACACAGTGACCTGCAAAATCCCTGAGGGCTTCGTGAGGGAGGCAGTATCGACGCCCAACCTCAGCATTGGTGCAGACAATCGGGGAAAAGGCATGGGCACAGGTGGAGAAGTAAGGTGTATTTAGGGAGTGGTGCATTGGGCTTTTGGAAGCCAGGTCCCAGTAAACGCTGGCTGCCCCTGACCTGAAGGGCCCCCGGAGGGCAGGACTCGAGGGCAGGACTGGGAAGGCTGGAAAGCAAGGTGATGGGCCTGGAAGAGGAACTGGAGGCCCCAGGTGGCTCCTGGAGGCTCAGGGGATGGACCAGGGCAGCAGGGGGCCGGGAGCCTGCCAGGGCAGCGGCTAGGCCAAGCAGGCCCAAGTGCTTCCCTCACTGCCACCTCCCTCCTTCCGGGCAGCACCGGTCACCCTCCCCAGGAGCAAAGGCAGTTCCTGCAGCTGGGGAAGGAGGCCCTGACCCCGCCCAGTCATGCATGCAGGTGGCAGCCCAGCTCTCAGCTCAGTGAGCCTATATGCCCTTCTCTTTCTATCCTGGGGACTGAAGCCAGGGCTTTGCATGAGCTCTGTCAAGGCAAGCGTAAGGCATGAGCTTCTCACTGGGAGTTGGTGTTGAAACAGCAAAGCACACAGAAGTCACCCCAAGAGAAGGCACAGGAAGGCACGGGAAGGCACCAGCCTGCA
>NDGM010940611.1:0-15804 GCA_002564305.1 Octomys mimax | reverse complement strand
AAAGAAAGAAAGAAAGAAAGAAAGAAAGAAAGAAAGAAAGAAAGAAAGAAAACTAGGCCCTTACCAAGGTACATTACGAAAGAAAAGTCAAATCAATAGTAGCCTTTTAGACACAAGGGCAGAAGCAAATTCGGTAACATGGAAAATATGCTAATCTCAGTATACACAGGTAAGTTTGAAATGCAAACATAATGTCCTTCTGTACAAATTTTAACATTCAAAAGCTGAATTTTTATTTTCTACTTACCATGTTGTATGTCTTTCATATCTAAGTGAAGACTAGACATTAATATTCCAACTGCTTGTGATCTTTTGTTGCTTAATAACTTGACAACCTGCTCCAGAAATAAAAAAGGGGTAAATGTTAACTTCAAATCTAAAATACATAAGATTTTTTTAAAAATTCTACAGTAAAAATGTAAGAGGAAATACCTATGTTATTACTTAAAGTATTCAAAATACTTTTTGTAATGTTTAAGAAGAGCTTTGGATCATCTAAAACAATCTTAAAGGTCTACCGCCTTTCTCCCAGTATTCACCATCAATCTCCCAGTCGTGTTTTATCAGTCTTATAAGAGTCTTATCTGTCAACCAGTAAAATTTCTAACAGGCTAGGAAGTGAGTCTGGGCTCTGTGAAATAACAATTACATGTTTGATCATTTATACCATAAAGGAGAAAATGTGCTTTTCTTTGGGTCATTTCGAAGTCTCACTATTTTACTAGCAGTCCCTCTTGCTCTGCACTTGACCCACATTGGGTGAAGAACTTTCCAGTTAATTAATAGAAGAACACAATTGTCAAACTGCAAGGACTGCGTCAGCTCAGTCTCAAGTCTGGCTGTCCACAGAGTCTTCAGCAGGCAGCGCGCACACCCCAGGAGGTTTCTCGGGACCCAGCTGGGTGCACTGCCATAGAAAAAAGTTAGGTTTAGACCATGTTCTCCAGACACCAACACCACCAATAAATCTTGTTTATGGAACTCTTGTCCCAGGTCCTGATCTTTGAGGGACAACATCTTCTATTTACTCTCTCTGTTTTGTTTTAAATCTATTTAGAAAAACATTGAAGGAAAAGGAAAGAAAAGTGGTGATGGTCAAATTACCCGAAGTGACAGTTGCTGTAACAACCATCACCTTTGTTGACCTTGTCTTCCTTTTTTGGTTTAAGCTGGGTCAATCGGGACACTAAAAAAATAATCATACCCAGCTGTCACACAAAGTCACAGGGTAAAATAATATGTTTAATAGCAATAATAGCATGCTGAGTCCCCAGCAGGAATGGGGAATAAAACAAAAGACTTTTAGAAGGAACAATCACAAAACCTGCCCCGCTGTTTCTGAAAGTTTCCAGGGGTAAAGGACAATACCTCAGAAGAGGTGCTGCTAAGTCAATAGGGGGGAAATTGTGTAATAAATTTGGTTCTAAATTTTCTCCCTAAACATTTTACTCTTACTGAGAAACTTTGGCTTACAATTTGACTATGCACCAGTTAGAGACACATTTCTAACACTAGCATTGTCTTGTTCAGAGGTGAAAAAAACAGGAATCTAAAACCACAAACTCAGAAGGCTTACATACTGTCCTGAAAGATGGCATTTCTAGCTTCAGATAAATGCAATCTGGGCCCCATCTGTGCTGCTTGACAAAACTGCTTTTACTATGTTTCCTATCTTTTTTTTTTTTTTGGTCCAAAATGCAATGAGCACATTTGAGCGCATACATCATCTGACTTCCTGGAGTGCTGACAGGTTAGCCACACTCTCCTAGAAACTCTCCAGAGCCCCTGCCAGTTCTTCTCGGTCCTTTGGAAAGTGAAATATTCTCCAATCACCTTATATTAGCATGTCCCAGAGTCCTATTTTCTGCACCTTGCTCTCTTTATAATCTATAATTTCTCCAATACAGACACATATGCTTGCATCTTCAACTCAGCAGTCTCTTACTCTCTTAAAAGTTATCTCCACTTAAATTATCCACATCAGTCTTTATTTGATGTGTCTAAAACCAAACTCTTATCAGTCCCACCTGAAAATATCCAGCTGGCTTCTCCTTTTTTATTCCACATGTTGAGGTAAAGGAACTACCACCCTCCATCTACACAGCAAAGCCAAAAACCTAGAAATCAATCTAGACTCGTCTCCCCTTCACTGCATACTCTTATATCAAGTCAGTGATAACTCATATGTATCTTTAAAACTCCATCCCTCCTCCTCCTCCTCCTCTCTCATCAGAGTTTAATTCTACATGATATAACTGCATAGATAAATGCAAAAAGATTTCTAGTCCATTTCCTAAAAATCTAGTCTGGAGATTCTCAAAACTGTGTTTGCTGGTCTAGAGGACTCTGTCATCACCATCCAGAAAATCTTTAATGATCCAAGTTCTCGGGCCTGATTTTCAAGACTTTGCATCAACAAATATGCAAGTAGCAGAGTTCAGTTTGCACGTAAAAAGCCCGTGATGTAGTTCTAGAAGTACTGACCCAGTCTTATCCCTCCTTGTTTATTCTCCAAACTTATATCCAAGTATCCTAAGTTAATCTCAGATGGTTTTTTTGGTTTTTTGAGTTGGGTCTTTAAATTTGGAAGGGTTGGTTTTATTCAATTCTTTACATGTCCTACATACAAGAACTTTGTCCTTAGTTACTTTATTGGTGGGACATGTTATGATTTGTGTCTAGTTGTCTCTCCAAAGCCTCATGAAGTCATTGGGGAAAGCTTCTAGAATTTCTAATTAATTCATGATCCAATGCTGGGATTATGGCTGTGCTACACCCGCCCTGGGGTAGGCAACATTTGTACAAAGAGACTTTTGCCCATTGCCCTGGATAACAACTGGAAGCTATGAAACTAGAACATTTGAAAACTCCAGTTAGCACAGATACAATGGAGAAGAAAGAATAGACTCTTCTAAAATTAGATATCAAGTTGCTTGGCCAAAAAAAGCAGAAAATACAGAATTAGTGAATTTGAAATCTACAGGACTAGACTATAATCAGGAAAAAAAATATGTTACATCTTCCTAAAATCACATCAGGTTCTGTGAATTATCTTAAGGAGGTGGCCACAGACTTCCCTGGGAGGCACGAATGTGCAGGGTTTACAAACATGAATGCCACAAAGTAAAGCAGGATCGTTCAAACTACTTGTACTGAATTACCTGGGATCTTTTAGAAACACAAATACTACATGGAGCTGACGTTTTGTGTCTAACAGGCTCCCAGGGCTCAACCGCCCAGAACGTGGGGTGCCATGGCTCTCCAACTTCCTTCCTAATGCATTTGGGAAAAGCTGTTCCAGTGCTCTAAAGCCTCAGTCATGTCACCCCCAAAAATAAGGCATCGACTTTAAGGAGCTGCGGTGGGTAGTCGGTGTGATGTTGCACCAGTTAGCACCGATACAATGGAGGAGACAGCATAGAGTCTTCTAAACTTAGATATCAGGTTGCTTAGCCAAAAAAACAGAAAATACAGAAGTAACAAATTTAAATAAAAGAAGAGCATGTTCAGAAGCTTTGACCTTTAATGGATTTGCGCAATCCTTTGAGATTGCACTGAGAAAGAAAACTGACCCATTCATGGCCGCATTTAATCCTTCAAAGTATGAATGCTCTTTTCTTCCTCTCATGTAATTCCTTAAAAAATGAATCAGGCTCTGCTTGGCTCAGAGGAGGTTTTCAGTGGTTAGAAGTGACTTCTCTAAGTTCTTTTCATGACCAGTGAGACATTTCCTCGGCACCAGGTATAATAACTGGCCATGGAAAAGAACAAAACCAAGACGTCCATGCTTTCGGCCCCAGTCACGACTTTCAGGACCTTAAAATAGTTAACATCATTTGGTTCTGGAGCATAAATAGGTTTAAAACTAACACCGACTGATTTTTGGTATGAGTGATTGCTATACTAGCAAGATAACCTCAGTCTACTTTCACCACCTATATCTTTTTAAATTTCACTTAATTTATATACAAAGCCAGTACCAATAAGTTATGACTGAAGAACAATGATTGAAACAGCAAGAATAACAGGAATATATGCACAAGTATTTTTGAGATCATTTAATATTAATTTTGTGGGGTGCTGTGATAAATCCTTGTTATGTAGCTGACTGTATAGGGACATTTCTAATAACAGTCTCAGCAGTTAAGTAACAAGTATCCCAAAGTGTATTGCTTTCAGGAAATACTAAAAACGTCTAACGTCCACTAATTTGAATTTTCTTAGCCTTGAATTTTCACAACTGCTATTTTGTGAAAATGCATGGTAAAGTGATGAAGAGAGGCTTACTCCCCACTTCTCTCCTCCTCAAGACTCTTCTAGCCTGACAGAGGGAGGCAGCAGAGGCACAGGTGTGTTCAAACAGAGCCACATCGCCCGGTGGCTCAGGCTGCAATGTACACAGTGCATGGAGCAAAGGCAGAGCCAGGCAGCCCTCTTTCCCTAGTCCTAGAGACTCTGTGTGGAAGTTACCTGTCTCTCATGACATCTAGCTCCTGCACCTGACATCCATGTATATACCCATGTCTCTTTAATACTGTATCGTGAGCGGTAAAATGCAGGGGACGTGTCACAGAGTAACCCACAGGGAGAAGGATGCAGCTGAACATCAGGATCATCTACTCACACTGTGGAGGGTGGGCTGCCACCAGTCCACCAGCCCTGCCACTTGTCCACAAAAGGACAAATGGGAACAGAAACTGAGCAAATGCTAGAACTTGATAACCTGGTAGAGTAGTGTTTTGACCACTCAATCTAGACTTGTAAGTTTTTGTTTTGGAGGTTTTATTTCTTCATATTGTTTTTCTAATTTATGTTATATAATACACTATACATACATAGTGTATTATACGTTATATAATACACTATACATACATAGCGTATTATATATTACTTGATAGGATGTAATATATGCATATTATATAGATGCATATACTATATATTACTTTGGATATTACTGTATGACACTATCAAAAGGAGATGGAGAGTGGGCCTTCTTTAAAAAGCTCTTTGCTGGTGGAGTCTGGCCACACACTTCCTCAAGCACCAAGGAAAGCGTCCAGGAAGCAGGGCCTGAACAATTATGGATGTCTTCCCCCCCAGCCACTCATGATTCCCAGCCTTCTCCAACGACTTCAGAGTAAGGCAAGAAGAACTGCTGGTGAGCTGCATCGCCTCAGAGCTCCCTGTAGGAAAGCTCACTCTGCTTCACCACCTGAGTCCCACAGCAGCCCAGAAGTCCCAGATTCACAGACACCCCTTTAAATGAGTCAGGAAAAAAAAAAATAGTGAGGAAACCAAAGCAAGCACTGGATCTCTGAAAGAAAGCATAAAAGATAAGAAAATTTACCTTCACTTTGCTCTTCACACAACTGCCCAACAGTAATTTCTTTACCTATTTTTTTATTCACTGGCACTGAGGCTTAAACTGAGGGTTCCACACATGCTCACCATGTGCCCTCCCCCTGAACTTCTCAGAGGTGCGCTCTGAACTCAGTAACCTAAAATACAGTCAAGAAGTGCCAGGGGATACTGAGAGCGAAGTACTATAGAGAAGAGGAAAAGACCCTTATTTCCCACTCCCTCACTGCACCTCCCAACGGTGATCAAAAAATTAAAACAATACTAACACTCCATAGAAGCCCTTGGGAGCAGTGCCTCACATAATGTACAATAAAAATATGAAGAACTCCTTAGTGGCAGACCTGTAAGTAGAAGACGAATGTCAGCACTAAAATGAAAAGAGGACAAGACTCCTCTTCAATTTCCTAGAACCGAGCCATCCAACAAAGAACCAGCCACATGTAGCTAATTGGGCCCTTGAAATAAACACAGACTTCAAAGATTCTGGTTGTATTTAAGAGGATGCCAAATACCTCATTAATTTTCTACACTGATTACAAGTTCAAACAACAACATTCTGGATACTCTGCATTGCATGTAATGTCTTAATATTAATTTCATGAGTTCCTCCATACTTTTCAAAAGTGTGGCTACTAGAAAATATTAAAATTGTATATACAGCTCACATTTTAAAATTTTTAAAGTGCACACAGGCCTTACATTCTATTTCTATACGGTAGCACCAAACCAAGAAGATCTAACAAATTCAGTATGGTAGCACATGCTACTGGAGAGGGCGAGACAGGAGGATCACAAGTTCAAGGTTAGCCTAGGCAACTCAGTAGACCCCATCTCAAAAAGAAAAGTCTAAGAACTGAAATGAAAAACTAAACTCATTTAGCCTCAGCCTAGATTTCAGGTTTTCTTTTGAATATTAAAATACAACTCAGGGGCCTGGGAGATAGCTCAGTAGAATAAGCGCATGCCTGGCAAGTGCAAGGGCCTGAGTTCAACCCCCAGTTCTGCAAAATACATACATACATACATACATACATACATACATACTCAAACAAAAGAAGATAAAGATGGTATCTGCATCAAAGATTCCTTGGCTGTTTAATAGTTCTCCCTATCCACAAATCTTCTGACTCAGTAAAAAAACCCAAAAAACTATATGCTATTTTTTCCCCATTAGACAGCACAAGCAGCAGTGAGTCAGAAGGGTACTTGGAAGGACAATGCAACACAGATGTCAAGGGAGTTGCCAAGGGAGAACCTCCTTTCCATCAGACTGTAGTGTTCCAGAGAATAAAGCCACTACCAATGTAAAGCCCTTGCCCTCCAGATGAGGTTTGAGCGTTCCTATTAATCAGATACGGTGTACATTACTTGCTGATTACAAAACCAACTTAACTGAAGTTATTTGCAGTAATTAAAATGATATTTTCACCATTTATAGAAACTAGATTCAACCATGTTAGCCTCCATTTCAGCACAGAAAGAGGAGAAAGTAAATATTCCATCATGACGTCATTGGTCAAGGACAACCACTACTCATCAGGTATTTTCCTATCCTTAATGAAACCTCTACTAAATTTTCCTCCTGTAACAGAATGTATTCCTCAGATCTGATGCTCTGGATAGAACCTGATGTCAGCACACCACACACCTGAGCTAAAACTTTTGACTTGTTCAGCTGTCGTTTCTCCCTCCTCATACTCTGAGCTCTCCATCTTTTTGTTTTTTTGTACCTCCTAACATTTCCTCCTTTCAACCATGTCATTTCACTCATATTTTTATTCAGCTTTGGCAAAAATATTTTTTTCAATTCTTTAGCTGGTTACTTCTGCAAATATTTTCAGTTCGTCCCTAGACTAATTTTTCTCACTTGTCCTTCCTACCACCTAGCCTATGTGTGCTCCCACCAGAGCTTTCTCTGGGTCTTTTTCATTGCTTCTCTTAACATTCTACTGATTTTTGAAACTGTCCTACCAATTTGGTTTGAAACTGTCTCACTGCTATTTCTCAATAAAATTATGGAAAAAAACAAAAAAAATTAAAAGCATCATACCACAGCAAGGTACCACAACCATGCTTATAGCAGCACAGTTTGTAATAGCTAAGTCTTCGAAACAGCCTAAATCTCCATCAACTGACGAATGGATACAGAAGATATGGCTTTTGCATACAAGGGAGCACTACTCAGCCATAAAGAAGGATAATCTTGAGACACACAGTTAAAGGGATGGACCTTGAGACTCTACTCTTCAGTGAAATAAATCAGTCACATATGTATAAATATTGCATTGTCTCTCTGGTGTGAGAAACTGAAGTTATGGAATCAAAACGTATAACAAATATTGTGAAATAGAAAAAATTGTTCAAAAGAAAAGGGAAATGGGAGGCAGAAAGGAAATAAAGAAATAAGGGGAAAAGAGAATAAAATAGAAATAAAGCTTTGTAAATAAGAGGGGAAGAGGGATTGAAGAGAGGGGAGGGAAGTGAGGGGAGAGGAACTAAGATACGTCATGGATAGGTACAGATTCCCTATGATGAATGTGATCATTATGCAATCCAAATTGTACTCATAAACTTAACTATTAAAAAATAATAAAGAGAAAAAAAGAAAATATAAACTAAAAAAAACCATTCTACTGAGTACATCTACAGCCTTAGGCAATGACTTTGCCTGCTTAAATCTCACACCACCCTCTCTCTTCAGAGCTACTGTTTCAGGTCTCTACCCACTTTCAATTAACAGAAACAGCCACACCAACACTCCACCGAGCACATCCAATCAGCAGCAGGCACTGCGCTAAAGAGTAGGGCACATGCACAGATGTCCACTATGACAAAGAAACTCATCATCCTCTCCAAACAAATTTGTTTCACAATCCCCACATTTCAGTGATTCCACTTCCCCAGGCATCAGGATGGGAACCTCTGGCTCATTCATCTCCCACATCCGGGAACCTCTAGCTCATTCTTCCACATCTCCCACATCCGGGAACCTCTGGCTCATTCTTCCTCATCTCCCACATCCAGGAACCTCTGCTCATTCTTCCTCATCTCCCACATCTGGGAACCTCTGGCTCTTTCTTCCTCATCTCCCACATCTGGCCATGCATCGACTCTGCTGAGGATTAGCTATTACCTTTTGGTCCTCCCTCTCACCTCCCAGGCGAAGTTCTTACCATCTCTTCTCAGAGATGCAGACCAACTGGTTTTTTCCGCAAGGGTCCCCGGCCAGCTGTCAGCCTTTGTGCTGTCACTACAACAGAAGTCTAATGCTCCCTTTTAATTCTGCTGTACTTTCCACTGCCAAAGGAGCAAACTCTGTCTACTCCCTGGACAGAAATATTGAAGTCTCAAATCTCAACAAATTTTTTTAATGAACTTGATGACCTCCCAGGACCTTGCATAGGAGCATCTTCGTTACCCTCAAAACTGTATGTTCTCCTACTATGATATACCCATGCAGTAATGATTGAAGCTATTCTCATTAAAGTATATGCACCTCTAGAAAAAGACTATATAATTCCACTTGCATCAGAACAAGTGGAATTCAATGTCTGCTGAATAAGTAAAACTTATTTAAACCATTCTCATTTTACAAGCCTCCCTCCAATCAGAAAAATGATTCCCACTCTTGGCTAGAGCTCAGAATCTCTAAGCTTTGTTGTTTTGTTATTAGTGCATTATGTTCTTCCTTTTTTATTCTTGCAGTGTTGGAGATCAAAAACAGGGGATCATGTACCCTAAGCAAGCACTCTACCACTGCACTAGAACTCAGCCACTAGGTAGCTACTTAGATAAAGCAGAAAATCTCTAAAATATCTGTGTACATGTGTGCATGCATGCGTGCTTTTGTGTAGAACCCTTGAAAAAAATCCACTTAAATGTCACAGCTAATGCTGATGCAGATTTTAGAAGTACTGAAAAGGAAATATTCAAATAATGGTTGAGCTATGATTCTACTAAAGTCAAGAACTATGAGGTAATAAAAACTTGCATTAGAATCATATCAAGACACAGTAAAAAGATGAAATAAGCTATATTTATTAACTAAAACCACATTTAAGTAATTACTTGCCTAACCAACAATGTTTGTCATTAATTTAGAGCTTAAAAAAAAAACCAATGTATTCTATGTTAAATGTATGGAATAGTAGATAAATAAGATGATTCATCAAAGACCTCCACATTAAATATCTAGTGTACATACTCCAAAGTTTCTTGCAGCTCCTTACAATCTAGTGAATCATGGATTAAGGAGCAAAACTAAATAATTTGCTCACCATCTAATGCAGAGTCCCAACAAGAGTCTTGTTTCCCAATTCCTAGCTAGAAAACCATATTACTTTGTTCTGAAATGATGTGTCATGGAATTGCTGGAAACTGGATATCAGATTAAAGGAAAAAGTGGCCAGATCCAATCTGGCAAATTCTTTTCTAAGCAGACGAACATAAGAACAGTCAGCTAGGGAAAGGTGAATTCCAGAGGAGAAGTAGCCAAGGTAAAACCAGCTGTTTCTCACACAGATATGTGAGCATGCGGTATGCAATGCTCTCAAACAGGGACAAATGCACAAAGCAGCCAAGAACATTCTATGGAGAAACACGCAAAGAAGCTATGTGAGTAAATATGAAACAGCAACACCAAGCTGGGTAAGAGGCTCAGGAATGGGAGGAAATACAGAGAGACCAGTTTCCAACTTTAAGATATCCAGTGATTTGACCTGTGTAGAGATAAGAGATCTGTGGTGGCAGGCCAGGTCTTTGCCTACATTAGCAGCCATGTACCTTTAGACAAGTTCTTCACCTGTGGATCTCAGTTCTGCTATCTGAAGAATGCAATTCATAATCCATAGGCAATAGTCCCACAGTTGGAGATTAACATTTATGACAGCATGCCAAATAGGTATAAAGTATAAAACATCTCGCAAATGCAAGATTATTACTACTATAGTTTATTCCAATAAGCACAACACTGTAGCAAAGCTATAAGGAATAAACACTCAGACTTAAGAGAGCAAATAACTTACACATTGGCTAATTTCCAACCTATTGAAGATTTATAAATGGTTATTCGTCTAAGAACTCCTTCGATATTCTGTTTGTCACCCTATAATTCTCAATGGGATTCAAGTGTCTTATTTTAAAAAACTAAATTAATCTCTTGATTTTTGACCCAATAGGAATCCAGAACCTTTTCTAACCTGACTGAAAGCAGTTCATGAAACAACAGGCATCCCCAATTTTAACTAGTCTACACTCAGAAGTGAAGAATGCTTGCATGGGATTTTGCAGAGCAAGAGGTTATCAGAGTTTCCTTAGTCCACACCCACAAGCAAGGAGGACTGCAATCTTATTTACAGGACCATCTTCTCCTGCTCAGATTAACCTTAAGCCTCAAGGCAGGGTGGCCAACCTCACAGGCATCCAGCAGCATTCCAAGGCACAGCAGGCCATGGAACACATTGACACTGACCATGTCCAGGAGTGGTATCTCCAGACTATCTGGTTGGCACCAGACAGCCTCTCTACTCGGGCAGCCTACACACAGACTCAGAAACAAAACAGGCACAGCCTGGTAATGAGCGAGAAGACATCTGACATCGCTTCCTGAGTAAGACTCAAGAAGTCAACCTTGAAAATAAAGCATAATCTAGCCAGGCATTATTTACCTGCTTTTTTTTCTTTAATGTATTTAGTACAGGGTCTACAGGGTCTTACTACACAGATTGACTCATAGTGATTCTCCTGTTTTCAGCCTCCCAGATGCTGAGATTATAAGCATGCACCACCATGCCCAATCTCAATTGCTGACTCAGTGTGCTCCAGGGGCAGGGCCAGAACAGCAGGCTGGGAATCAAACCCCCAGCCCCTGTGTCTGCCTAAGCAGGAGCTTTAATATACTGAGCTATCTGGCTGGCTGTTTTTAACTGCTTCTTAATTTAGTCTTAGACCTGTCTTTTGGCACAGGTGTGAGGCGATGGCAGAGGCGAGCACTACCTCTCTGCTTTGCCCGCCCTGTGTTTGAGTCTAGGTCAGCCTCAGAAGAAAATGGATAGCTGTAGAATTCGGAAAGGTTACTATGAAAAGCTGCTGTGCTGGCTCTGAGAGCCACTGGGCTCCTGCCTTCCCTGTCGTTTCCGCCTCTGTTTTCCTGATGGATATTTGAGACTTCAGTTTAGAAAGCTGTGCTTTGGTTATAGAATGAATGCAGGGCATGGCGATATTACACACACCTGTAAGCCCAGCACTCAGGAGGCTGAGACAGGAGAATCACTGTGGGTTCCAGGCCAGCCTGGATGACACAACGAGTTCAAGGCTAGCCTGAACTAGTGAGACCCTGTCTCAAAAGAAAAAGCAAAAACAATAGAAAGGATGACATGCATCTTCGCTATAGAAGTCAGCCACACTGGGTTTAAGTCTTGGAAGGCAAGCTGCTAGGGTTGGAATCCTGGCCTGGTCACAAAGTACTTCCCTAGAATATGTGAGACCCTGGATTTCAATCCTTAAACAAAATAAACAAATGTATTTTTTAAAAAGAAGGCAAACTGCTAAAGAGCTGCAGAGCCATAGGTCTATTAAATAAAGCCAAATTGAATAGAGCCATTACACAGCCTACCTCTCCATATATGAGACATACGCAAAATGCACTGACTCTCAGAAAAAGACAAGGAAAGTTAGTATGGAACAATGAAAACAAAACAAGACACAGGGAAGGCCAGATTCCCTCTCCTCAGCCTTCCAAGCGTGCTTATTCCTCAGCCCTGGCCCTGGGTCCCTTTAGCCGCGGGCATACAAATGCATAGAATGTGGGCACACCAGAACGCAAAACGATGCACAGGAATCCACCAGTGAAAAGCTGAGAGAACAACTTTGGCTTTTTGCGTATTTTTCAATGGGGTAAATTTAAAAGAACTAGAAATTCAATTTCTTGTTTATTACCAACTTCTTTCTTGGATAGAATTGTAGACTCAAGATGACCTTAACCAGAAAGGCAAAACAAACAAACAAACAAAAAATTAAAATACCAAAGTCTAACATAATACCAAATTGATAGAGGAAAAGAAGTGGCAATATTTATATTATCAAAAATTATATTCTAATAGGTAGAATTTTGAAAGCTCACTTTTCATTTTAAAAAAATACAGTAATACATAATAAAGTTTAAATAAACGTGACATGGCTCTTAAAACAAAATGCTTTTCGAATTAAAACCAACTATCATAAATCTCCATCCCTCCTCACTTTTCTAAAGCACAAACATGAAGAAATGTTTAAACTCCATGAATTTAAAACAATATACAACTTTCTCTTTTATATTCTCTGAACATAGCCTTTTGTCAGACTAGCCAGTTTTGTTTTATCTTTTTTTTTTTAATGTATTTAGTACAGGGTCTACAGGTTCTCACTATACAGATCAGACTCATAATAATCCTCCTGTTTTCAGGCTCCCAAGCTCTGGGATTGCCCTGTTCCTATGGCCAGTATGGCACACCCAAGGTTTGGAGACCAGCAGAACATGTGGTACCAGGGATTAAACCCGGGTCCTTGTGCTTGCTAGGCAGGTGCTTAGACTGCTGAACTATCTACCCAGCCCCCATAAATGAATTCTTTTTCAGAAAACCTATTTAGTACAGGACTTACAGGGTCTCACTACGTAGATCAGGCTCATAGTGATCCTCCTGTTTTCAGCCTCCCAAGTGTTGGGATTATAGGCGCACTACCACGCCCAGGCTCAATCGCTGTCTCAGGTCAGCATGGCTTGTGGAGACTGAACCCCAGCCCCTGCCCTCTGCCTAAGCTGGCACTTTAGTCTGCTGAGCAATCTGGCCAGCCCTAGATGGTTTTGTCACGTAGAATATATGCAGTATACAACTTGGCCCTTCACCAATTCAAAAGCTTGGTAATCAGAGAACAGTGAATCAATCTGATTGCCTGCAACTCTGCTGAACTATATTCCTCTCTCAAAAATTCCTTCTAGGGCTGGGGAGATGGCTCAGTGGCTTAAGCGCTTGCCTAGCAAGCTCAAGGTCCTGAGTTCAATTCCCAGTACCAAAAAAAGAAAAAAAGAGAAAGAATTCCTTTTAAAACTTGTTTTTAGATCTGTATCCTATCTACCATTTTCACATCATATTTTAAGCATTTAAACTTCACTGAGGATGACAAGCAGTAATTCAAATCAAAGTATCAGAAAACAATTAAGTCCTAAGTAAGTATATGATCTAAACATTTCATTACCGTGCCGAAAATACTTGGATATCGGGGTTAGTAGTGGGGCTCAGGGGTAGAACAGGTGCTCTGCACACACCAGGCCCCAGGTTGGATCCCCAACACCAAAACACTAAAAATAAACAAACAAAAATACTTAGATATCAAATATCTGGATACAAAATAGGAACATCAATACCTTTTTCCATATTTCAGTATTCTCAAAGGGAGATGCTAGCCACCACAGGTAAAAGAAGAGAGCTAACCAAGTTAATGAAAAACACAAGCAAGCGGAACTTACTGAGAACCTGCACCTACTTATTATTGTTTACAGCAACTACGCATGGCGAGAGGATTCCTGGGCACATAATAAAGGATCCTCTCTTGCTATCCCTGGAATTGTTACAAAATCCAGTGCAGAAAGCAACGTTACACTCCACACTGCCCTGCTGAACCCAGTTTCCCAAGCCGCATATCCATTCAGGGGCACAGCCAGCACCTGGCCCTCGGTGGCCTGGCTCCAGAGGCTACCCTCTTGGCCAGCACCCTGAAAGACCTCAAGTGTGCATCACTTTCCCATTCCCTTGATGTTTGGTGATATCATACACAATTAATATGGACAGATTACACATAGCGAGAATGAATTCTCTTTCAAACTGTGAGCCAACACGCAAGCCTTGGCAATAGGCCCATCTGAGTACTCTGCTTTGGGTACTCCTCCATGTCAGGAAAATCATGAAGAAGAAATAAAACCCAATATACTCTCCTTCTGTTCTTCAAAGAACAACACACCAGTGATAAACTTGATGAGAAATGGTCTTATACAGGGACAGTACTCAGGTAGCTAATGACGCAGCAAGCGTATGTTTCCTACACAGAATGGCACAGCAAGCTTCTAACGATGCGAAAAACAGGTATTCAGTTTGTGGGGCATTCAAGCCTTCTGCTTCCCTCTCTGCTCTCTCTAGCTGTAAAAATAACATTGTTTTCCCACCTTTCCACAGGGATGAAACTTGTTTTCTGGTTCTATCCACAGGATCTGCTAGCACAGTTAGCCCTGTGTAGATAAAAGAGCAAAAACTGCACTTCTTCCTACCATATGGAGGAAGCTATTTCCAGTTTTCTTGCAAGACTACACTCTTTATTTTTGGAAATGACATACTAACTAAGCACTGGCGTTTATTTTCCAAAGACCTCCTAGAGTTTGGAAGTGAAAAAGAGATAAACAGTGATTTGACAGTGAGCTAATTTATGGTGCTCATTTTTAGAGAATAAAAGTTTCAGCATGTGACTTCACATCATTCAGACCAATAGTCATCTTTCTTATGGTGTCGAGTTCAGAGATCATGGATTTAGCAATTTTCCTTCCTTCAATAATTCCTTTTAAAGAAATATATCATACTATACTAACTAATCCTATCACATCCTCATCCAACAACAGCGAAATCATTCATTACTCACCTCTAAAGAGATCTTCCACTGTACTCTTCCGAAGTTTCAAATTAGTGTTTTACTATTCAATGAATAGTTCTGGTAAAGCGGCTACTGCTTGGAAATTTTTTTTGTTAAAGTATTCATATTAAATTACATGCAAAATAAAGTACTAAGTTTCAAGTATATACTACGCTTAATTGTAACACACACACACACACACACACACACCCTGTAACTACCACACAGATCATTGTATAGAATATTAGTAGCATTCCTGAAGGCTGCATTCTAGTTCTCCTTCCTACCAATATCCCCTTTCCAAAGCCTCATTCTGACTTCTATGGCCATGGGTCACTTTGGCCTCTTCATGAACCATATATAAATGAGAAAGTACTGTTCATGGGCTTTTGTCTATGAGATTCATTCGTGTTGTCATGTGAAACAGTATATTCTTAGTTTTCATTGCTGTGTACTTGTCTACCATGTAATTATACCTCAAATTATTCTTTTATTCAATACTGATAGATGTTTTAAGGTTTTTCTGTTTAGACACATTTAAACAGTACCACTGTATTTCTACATCAATAGATATACATAGGAATTCATTTATCTCAGATATACAGAGAAGCAGTACAACCCCTACACATAATGTACCGCAGTGTGTATACATTAAACATTAGTATTTACTACAAAGCAATTTTCCAAGGTAGTTATACTTGTTTGGATTTTTTTTTTTCCAGAAAAGGGGATTGAACTCAGGCCCTTGCACTTGCCAGGGAAGTGCTTATTCTACTAAGCCATCTCCCC
>NDGM010940573.1:0-10527 GCA_002564305.1 Octomys mimax | reverse complement strand
AGACAGACAGACAGACAGACAGACAGAGACAGAGACAGAGACAGAGAGATAGACAGAGACATAGACAAAGACAGACAGATTAGGCTGGAATTTTCTGGAGATCAGGCCCTGGGAGAAATTTGTGCCGCAAAACAACCTAAGGACATAGACCCTAAAAAGAGAACAGCACCTGCCTGCTGAGCAGTCTCAGTCTGGTCTGTAAAATGCTGGGTTAGCAACACGTTGTTCCCTGTGAAAACTTGTGACTTCAATGTGAGGAGAAGAGGTTTTAATTAAATTGGGTGTTTTTGGATCTCCCTCAGGGAGCTGGGCTTGGGGGCTGAGAAACTGAGAACTTTATCAGAAGTGCTGGCCCCACAGCCCCTTGAGCAGCAATCCTCCGCATGGGGCTGTAGCTTTGCCCTTAGGGCCACAGCGGCCTTGAGCTGTCTTTTGCAGCTGACCCCGGCTAAGCCTGGGAAGATGGAGTTGGTCTGTGGCCTCGGCTTGTCTACACTGTGTTTTTGCAAACTGTTTTTTATGGGTTGTTGGGTTTTTTAAGAGTGGGAGTGATCCTTGTAAGGCTCAGCATTTCTTCGGCTTAAAAAAAATTATTTCTTTTGTTTTTGTCTTAATTTTTGGAAAGATAACCTCAGAAACACATGGTAAGAGTGGGGGATGTTTCCTTCAGGCTCAGCCAGAGGCCCTGGGCATGCAGGTCAATTCAGGCAGTGTTAATCGAGCACTTTCTACAATGCAAAGCACTTTTCTAGGTTCTGAGGTGATAAAGCCTGAGGTGATGACTGTGGCCTAGAGAATTCACAATGGATGCCCATTGGGCTCCCAAATAAATACAGCTAAGGAAAGACCTCGTGCACCTGCGGAGAGGCTCCTGGAGAGTGAAGATGGCTTTCTTCTTGTGAAAGAAGCAGGAGGAAAAGCTAAGGAAGGAGCGCAGGAGGCCAGTGGCCTTGGAGGTTACCCAGTATTTCCCAAGTGAGGGGACAGGAAGCAGAAGGAAGTGCAGAGGAAAAGGGGACACTGTAGGGAGGTTGCTGCCAAGGTTACTCAGTACCACGCTTTTGGGCTGGTTGCCGGGTGTCACACTTAGAAGCTGAGTGCCTTAGGCCTGTAATGTGCTTTTCTATACCTCAGGGGCTTCACTTGTAAAGTGGGAAAACGACTTAATAATGCATGTAAGTGCTTAGAGCAGGTCATGCGGATAATAGGAGCTCAGAAAATGCTAGCTGCTGTTATTCTTCGGGATGGATATTGCATTTACCTGTCTTTTCGGCTTATCCTATGCTGCTTGCCACGAATATAAAACTCAAACAGCTGGCTGGATGTCTCATGCACCCACAAACATTGTCCATATTTTGAGTCCTAGGCGATGTGTCACTGAGTTGGCCTCCTACCTGAATCTCTTCACCTGTCAAAATTGTACCTACTTAAACGCAGATGCATATTCCCAAGGAGCACCAGCACCTCGCTGCACTGCCCAGGACTGGTGACAGTCACCAGAAGCTCTGCTCCTGGAGCTTGCCATGACACAAACCTATCATCGACCTCCAGAGTGATTTATGGCATCTGGGAAAAGACAGGGCTTCCCCTTCCTTCTCCTGGGAGATTGGTGTAGCAGGGAAAAGGACGGATTTCATCTTCCTGCTATTCCTAGATTGCCCTGAAACATGACAGCAGCACAGAAGGCACAAGATAAACACTACCATCAGCTGTCACCTACATGTGCCAGTGTCTGACTTAACCAAGTCTGAAGGCCATTGCCACCCTTGTGAATAAGCCAGGACTCGCTGCTCTTCAGGCTGTGCCCGGGGACATTCCAGGACAGTCTGTTTAAGAATAGAAAAGGGCCTCATTTCTTCAATTTTGAAAATTGCTCATAGATGGAGCCAGGGGAATGACCTAACAGAGATGGAAGATTCCTCATCCAGGGTCAACTGGATCAGGGGCTGACTAGGGTCGAGCTGATGCACAGAGTCCGAAGTACACCGCTGGGAACACAGTGGGGGAAGAAGGGTTTCCTGTTTGCTGTTTACCTATGGGTCTGGGAACAGATCGGTGTTCTCAGGCTCCAGTCTCCACATCCCACTGTGCCAGAGTCGCCATGAACATGGTGCTTGGCAGAGTGGTTCGGGGCTGACCGCATGAGGACTGGGCTGCTTTGTCAGGTCAGCACCTCAGCCTGGAGAGTCTTGGCTGGGACTGTGGGGGAGGGGCAGGGCAGGGACCGAGGGAAGGAAAGAGGACATGGCCCTCACCACCCACTGTGCCATTCCCAGGCCTTGATTAAAGAGGAAAATATTGGCTCTGACATTCTCAATTTGCAAGATCCAAATGCATCCTGACTTTTTAGAGGAGTGAAGGGCTCGGGTTTCAGGGGAAAGATCCTGCTTACAACTTCTGACTCCAAACTTAAAGGCACTCAGCTCCTCTGCAGATGAATGCACAGCAAGTGGAATTAGCAAAGTGCCATTGCTAGGGCTGAGAGTTGCACAACAGCATGATGTCAGCCTTCAGATGGGAGCTGGGCTGTTGAGCAATGCCACTTGGAAGAGAGGTCATCCGCAGAGACCTGTCCAGCAGTTCTAAGAATTCTGTATCTTTAAAAATATTTAATATATTTCTTTACGTATTGTGACCCAAGCTTTCCACGCCTCTGTGCTTTTCCAGAAATTTTTCCTGAATCTCAGGTCAGGCAGTGAATTTCCAGTTGACAAACAATTCATTTAAGAGTGTCCCACAGTGAAAGTAGGATCGGGCATTGGAGGTGGGGGAGAAGTTTCCAAGAAATGTCCACACCGGTTTCATCAGCTCTCTCCCCAGTCATCCTCACCTACAGCTCCTTCTTTGATGCCAGAGCTAGGGTAGTTGACATCGAAAGCCTCTAGGGACAAGGTGAACTGACTCACACAACGTGTGCCCTTCCTTCATTCCAGCGGGGAAGAGGCACACCTTCCATTGCAGTCCAAGGTGCCCCGTACAAGGCAGAAGTGCCCTGCAGCTCTGCCCTTGGCCTCCTGTCCCAGGATGAACCTAGCAGGCAATGCGGGTGGGAAGCTGCTGCTTCGCTCCCTGGCCCTGGGAGGAGATGAGTCACGGATGCGAGCGGAGGATAAAGAGTTGGCTCACCAGGCTCAAAGAGCTGGGCTTTCTCCTGGTGTTGCTCTGTGCTGAAGGAAGGAGCGGTGGCTCCGTGTCTAACACGTGGCCACAGCAGCACCCTACATGTGGTCTCTCTTCCCTGATAGCTTCCTTTGCCTGTGGTCATTCTGCTCACTGCTTGAGTATGCAGAGAAGGTGAAGTAGGAGCAGGTGGACTTCAAAGACAGCACTGAATTCTAAACTCAGATGAGAAGAAATTCTTCATGTAGGGAAAACAGAGAAGATGCCTCAGGAGAAAAAGGTGTCAACTGTAACTTTGAGCATGTAATATTTGGCTGGGAGTTCTTCCCTCATTTCTGCTCCATGACAGACTTTAAGCTGGCATTAATCTTCTAATCAAAAGGGAACAAACCTATTTATAATTGACATAAATGATAGTCCTATTTATAGTTCTCGTTGGCGGTCCATGTTTCTCTGTGGGAGATTTTCCCTGAAACAAAAGCCTACTTTCTGAAGCAACCAACTGTGTTCCAGGGGCAGCCCTGAACGTTTCAGTTGCCCAAGAGATGTATTTAATTAACCCTTACCCCTCCCGGTGGGATAGCGGAATGTGAAAAGTACTGACCGATACTACAGTGGCGCCTACTTTTGCCCATGTCCTTCTGGGCTGCAGAAGTCCTACTTGACCCAAAAAGTATCAGCAGTCCCTCTACTCAGAGGAAGGGGCGTGAGTGCCCCGCAGCTAGCCCATGCTCAACTTCCGAGTATGGCCAGCCCAACGCTCAGTTCCAACAATTCTTCACTCCAGTCCTCTCTAGAAACAGGTTGTGGGCCTTGATTTTCTGAGGATGTTGTGATGTTTCCACATGTATCGCCTTAGAAGGCCCCTTCCGGTAGGCAGGCAGGCACGAGTGTACCTGTTTTATGAAGGAGAGAGTTTCCCAAAGGCTCACGAGGCTGAGGACTGGCTCCTTCCCGGCCCTGCAGGGGTGCTGGAAGTCCACAACACAGACTCAACTCTTTTTTTCCCCCCACAATGTAGTATTTCTACCAGGAAAATAAACCTGACTCCAGTACATTCACAGTCACAGTTAGGTTTTTGCTTACTTCAGAACAACTTACTCTGAGGAATCCTGGGCCAGAAGCAAAAGAAGCAGCATGGGCATGCTGTCTGCCTCAGGACCCGCCTGTGCCTGAGGATGTGGCGGCCAGAGGGGCAGTGCACCTCGCTCGGGATGCGGGTAGAATTTGGGTGACCGAATCTGAGTGGGAGAGAAGGGCCTGGGACTTCACAAGAGGAGACTTTTTTTTAAAGAGCATTTTAAAAAATGAGTTTCCTGTCAAGTTGAGGTGAGATCAGCACGGTATGTGTGGTTTCTCTCTGGCCACACAGCTCACCCATATCTCTGCCATGCCAGTGACTCAGACAGATGGAAGGTGCACGAGGTGACACAGCGCACCTTACAAGACTGGGAGTAAGACAGGAGAATGAAGGTGCTTGGTGCTCACTGGAGAGTCAGTAAACACATTTGGAAGTCTCCCTTGTCCAGGAAGAAAAGAAAAAAAAATACTGTTTGATGTATTATTAATGCCTTTAATGGTATAGGCTTAGGGTGCTCATTCTTATATATGCTTTCTTAAGCATCTTGAAGGGTCTGAGGCCTTTCGTATTCCCCCTGGGAGTGTGGGGGTTCATACTCGTTCATACTCCTGTCTCCTCTGCTTTCCTTATTTTAGCTTTTCCTTGGCTTCTATAGAAGCACTATGCTGAGTATACGCTAGTCCACAAAATATTGCTGAGTTTAATTACATTTTCAAAGAGTATCTTTTTTCTCTTTGGTCAGTATTTTATAAATGATCATTCCTATCGAAATTCATTAAGTTGGATCCATTAAGTTGGAAATTTGACTCTATCTTCTTCCAGCTTCTCGACAGCCTTTCTGTCGAAGCACACAGGAGTGAAAGTGTCTTTCTAGGTATTCAGAACCTCCAGGAACAGATCTTTTGAAGGCAGCGGGCCGGTCTCTTTGCATCTCCTCTGTTTGAAGGTGTCTATCTGTGTACTGCCGGGCTTGTTCTGCTGTTTCAGCCAAGCCCAGCAATGGATCCAGTCCTGGAATTCGGACACGAGCCGAGCATGCCGGAGGATTTGCTGATGCCCCTTGTGAGGTATGCCGTAGCGTTTCGATCTGGAGATCACAGCCGGCTTCCAACAAAAAGTATCATGTTCTGTTTACCTAAATTCCCTCAGTAGTTTCCTTGAGATACAGCATTTCTCACTCTA
Organism: Octomys mimax; assembly: GCA_002564305.1. Classification (NCBI taxonomy): domain Eukaryota; kingdom Metazoa; phylum Chordata; class Mammalia; order Rodentia; family Octodontidae; genus Octomys; species Octomys mimax. The sequence goes on along the minus strand of NDGM010940573.1, from coordinate 5,144 downwards.
TTTGAAAAAGCCTGAAAGTCCACGGGGGCTTCCAACTCAGCCGTGTCTGCATTTCAAATGAGTTACTGCTTTCTTATGGGTGCATACCGCTAATCTAGGCCCGTGAGCCCAGAGAAAAACGGATGCCGTAATTAATTCCATGCAGGCATTCACTGCCCTGCGTACAGGAGTAAGGCAGAACGGGCTTCCTGAGAGTAATAGCACACAACCCTCACCTCTGAGCAGCTTAGAGTTAGCCAGACGATCTAAGGGACACACACTTACCAAACAAATGCAAAACAGAACAGATGAGAGGTGTTTCAAGGGACTATTATTGTTTTCTTCTTTCTGAGGAAAGAGAATTGACTTGTGGCAGAAGATTTTGCAGAGGAGGTGACATTTGAGAGAGAAGGAGAAAAGCCCAAGGAAACAAAGCATGTGGGAGCAAGTCCTCTTGCGTGGGTGCTGGAGTGCACAGGGGCATTGGCAACTCTACCAGTAAACTGAGTCAATGACCCAATGCGTAACGCAAATGACCTGAGACAGTGAAGTGGGCCAGGGTCAGGTCGTGGGCAGCGGCAGGGGTTTTGGTAAAGCAGAAAGCATATGCCAATATGAAGAGAAGAGTCACTCAATAAATATTGGCAGATGCTTCACATTTTTATGAAAACATTCTATTTGCCAAACAATACTTAGGGAGACTGAATAGGACTTACAGACTGCCAGGTGGTGAGGTCTGTTGGATGGAAACATTGGGAAATACAATTGAAAAGTCAGATAGAGGCCTTCCATCATGGCCTTGCTGTCAGATGGAGGAGTTCAGACTCCATTTGTTCAGCCGTGGATGGTCACGGGATGCTTTTTAAAAGGAGCAAAGTGATGAGGGCTGCATTTGAGAAAAGCTAATCTCATGGGAGGGATGGCTGGTGTTGGGCAAGATTGGACAGAGCCATCACTGAAGAGGCTGTTTTGGTGAGGGAGGAGGAGGAGGAGGAGGAGGACCCAGATGTTAAGGGGACTGGCAGGAGGGACACATGTGTAATCTTTCAGAGAATTGGTAACAGCTGTTCTGGATCTTAGTGCAAAACAAACTATAAGGCTACAGCTTGCTTTGTCTAAAGAGCTGGGTTTGATGGTCTCCTCTGTCCTAATGCTCTGAGAGATTGCGCAAATGGCCATCACCCTGGCTGGGAACCTGGTCTCTCTTACTTTACACAGTCACTAGTCAAAGCTCCACTTACTCTTGGAGAAATAGCCCTTTGACATTCTCTACAGTATTCTTGGATGTTTGGTTTTCCAGATCTGGATTCTTCCTTGCCAAGGAGGATTTGATTATCTTTTACCTTCTAGTTGGGCTGTTCCCTTGGTATGCTGGAGGAGAGCTCCAGAACTGTGAATTGTGTCTCACTCCTGAGCCCACAGTGGCATCCCTAGTGCTTGCAGGAAGGCATTCCATGCATGTTGAAGCGTAGTAAAAGCAGGAGGTGACAGGTAATACCCAAAGCTGCATATCTGCTGCATATCTGGAGCAGAAGTGCCCTGGGGTCAATGTATACTGAAGCCGCGTGGGACAGAATTAAATAAAGGAAGTTTGCTAGGCACTGTGTTGAGTGCAGTAACACATACCAGACATTTAAGACTTAGCCGGCTGCTGCCACCCAGAAAGATGGGTCTAGCCATACTCGGTTGCCTATTTTTCAGGCAGGTGTTTATACTGCTGAGCTATCTCCTCTGCCCTAGGTGGCCTATTGTTCAAGAGAGGCTATCTTTGCTTTTGTTTACAACTTCAGGATTTTTAATAATTTAATTCCAGAATTTAAAAAAAATTATGTAGAATGGACCCAACAAATCATGCCCATGGACTAGATTTGGGTGGTGAAGGAGTGAGACAGTTACTCCATTGTAGCAATTCCACGAACCTATGGGTTGTACTTTATTCATTTCCTTGTGCTTATAATGTTGGGGTGAGTGGGAATGCCATAGATGGCATAGACTAGAGTACATGGGGAGGAGTCCTCCTGGCTGACTCAAGCTTGGGGTAATACAAGTGTCACTAAGGGGTCCCCAGGCCACAGGGAATTCTCTCTGGAGGCCTTGCATCATCATGTTTTAGGTGTTGTTTAGCACCTAGATGCTCCCTGGAAGAGGATCTATAGGTAAATCATTATGGCTGTAATTTTACTTACACACATTTGACAAAACACTGGAGAAAAGCAATGAGAGAAGATTGCTTACTAAAGAAACAAACCACAAACTCAATTTCTAACTGGATTAAAATAGGGATTTTATAGATTTCCGTGACACAACATTGAGTGTTCTTTATGGAAAAGGTCTTAGAGGTTATTTTGTCAGCATTCATTTGACAGGCAGAGTGCCAAGCAGTCAGGAATATTGTTGTATTAAAATATGGACTGAATCTTTAAAAATCAAATATATATTATTGGTATAGGCATGGTACCAACTTATCTTAGGTTTGAATATAATCAAGGGGTGATAAATACACAAAATTCAAGGAACATGTAAATGAAGAAATGTGAAAAGCGTATTATTAACATTTTATTTTCTCTCCCTGAGGAACTGGGGATGAAGATCCTAACTGCCCATGTAGAGTCATAATATCTGGTCTACTTTAACATGATCACTACATTTACCAGATGATATCACAGTGTTCTGGGCAAATCCAAGATTCACTACATGTCCAATTCAAAGCTTTCCTCCTGTCCTGGTACCATCTCAAAGCATAGAAGCCACAAGCTGCCTGGCCCTCATGTTTACCTGTGCTTCTGTAGCATAATGTCCCCGAGAAGCTCATCTTTTAGATACCTGGTCCTTTGTAGAATAGGTTCACATGGGAGAACCGCTCACATTCTAGCATGGGTCTAAGACTGGAAACCAGCTATATGTCTTTGCAAAGCAGTTTTAACATTTTCCTTCACTGTCAAGCTGGTGACAAAATATACTTTTCTTGAAACCATTTCTTTTAACTCCAGTAGAAACGCCAGTGGAGCTAATCAAAACAGACATGTAAGAAATCATTTCAGAACCTGGCTCAGTATGGCACAAGAAGCAATGTGGAATGAGTAAAGCACATTGGTCCACTTCATGCAGTTGGAAGTCTGTCTGTCTATCTATCTATCTATCTATCATCTATCAGTCTATCATTCATCACTAATCTATCTCTATCATCTGTCTGCCTATCTAGCATCTATCTAGCTATCTATCTATCTATAATCTGTCTGTCTACCTATCTGTCATCTAAAGCAGTCTTCTTTGTCCATTCTTGAAAATGTGACTATTGAAAGGAAACTGGCAAGACCTAATGCACTAGAGCTGAGTTTCTGGCATCAGTGATGGGTTTGGAAATTGCAGCCCCAGCAACTAGGAGTTCCAATTTCCAGTTCACAAAAAGTCAGGCCATGGAGTTATCTTTGGAGCAGTTCTGTGTCCTCTGAGGATAGGCTCCACCAACTGGAGGGAATTTGCAAGGGGGTGTGGATTACCCTACACAGTATTAAGGGCTACAAGCTCTATTTTTCATTGTCTCTTTTATTGTATGAACGCTACCAATCATTCTCTGGAGGAGGGCTTCCCAGGGCTTCCCAGACTCTAACGTGTATATAAATCCTCTAGGCATCTAGTTAACAGACAAGCTTTGGTTTAATTGTCTTGGGGTCTTGGGAGTCCCTGACTCTGCATTTCTGGAGTGCTCTCAGGTTGCCGAGAAGTGAGGCTCTGGCTCTGTCTCCACACGCTGTGCAACCTTGACACGTGTCCCTTAGAACATTTGTTAGCCAGCCCAAGTTCGCTCATTGTAAACAAGAGATGTTTTTCTTGCCCCAAATAGTTTCTCTAATTATTGGTTTATTCTGAGTGAAAGGCTTCTCCCTTTGTGAAGATTGCTGTTGGTTCTTATGTAGTAGTGGTAGTGGCAGTACTGGAATCAAAGTCATTTTCAATGAAACTAGTCACTCCCCGAGGGACTTGGAGACCGAGTGGCTAGTGCCTACTTGAGAATAATTCAGCAGTGAGTCTTTCCAGGACTCTAGGTATGCATCCTGGTGCTTGTGTGTGGTTACTGAATCTTTCTTCATCTGACTTATCCAGTAAGGGAGATTTCCTTAATTGCATGCAAATCAGTAATAATCTCCTAAAATGCCAGCCAGACTTACAGTTTTCTATAAAGCTTATTCTTAGGGCTTAGGCCTCATGGATTATCTATCTTAAAGGAAATGATACCTACTGTACAAGTATCATCGATTATCTCAGAATTTATGGCCAAATATCTGGTCCATCCTGGGAGGCAAGAATCAACAGAGAAGGAATGACATTTTAGAAAGCCAGAACTATCTCTACACCAAAACTGAGAGAGTGGAATGATAAGGTAGACACAATTAACTGAAAGTCACATCTATGTTGAAAACATAGTCATCCCTTCGAGAGTGCTTGGCAAACCCTCGGTGAAATGGCTGGATCCATAGGAAGGAACATGCTGAAAATGGTTTCAATTTGATCCTGTTTTTTCACTCAATAGCCATTGATTGATAGTGTCCAGCCAAAAACAATGAGACAATGTGCCAGCAATAGTCTTACCCCTTGACCATATTAGATATAGTGGCAGCTGAAATTTGTTATGTGTTTCAGGAATAACAAAGCATCCATATGGAACAAATATTTGGCAATGTGGCAGCTGATGAAACCAGAAAAAATTAGACAAATTATCAATTGCTTGCTCCCAAATTACCCTAAAAAGAAATTAGATCCATTTTCAGTAGCTTAGCCTTCGAATTTCTTCATTCTATGAGTCACCACTACCTTCTGCCAAACTAAATATGTCTATGAACGGCTGGAAACTTTAATGGAAAGAAACATAAAACTCAGAATACGTAGGAAAATTTAAGCTCCTTCATGGAAGACCTTTGTGAAAGACTAACAAGGCTAGAATGTGTGGAGACAGAATGCTTAAGCAATACCTTTTGTTTCAGGTAGTTTCTCATTTTAGCAAGCAATGCAAAATACACGAACTACTCAACTAGTCAACATGACTGCAAATTAAAATTATCTCTACAGAATTTCTTTTTCTTTTTTTTTTTTTTTCCAGAACTGGGGATTGAATTCAGGTCCTTGTGTTTGCCAGGCAAGCACTTATTCCACTGAGCCATCTCCCC
>NDGM010940549.1:0-13122 GCA_002564305.1 Octomys mimax | reverse complement strand
CCCTGGGCAGGTCATCCTCAGAAGCGGATCTGTCAAGTCATTATACTTTCAAATGTGAATTTGCTTAGGGGTGGATTTAATTTAATAGCTGAGAACTCAGTACAAAACAAACATACTCACAAATGCCATTAGCAGGGAATTAATCATTAAAGCTCTCCACTGCCCTCGTTCGGCCCCACCCCGGTGGGCGACAGTGGAGACAGAGAACTCTGCAGGACTGCCGCTCTCTAACTGCACTCCTACGCTGGCCACACGGCTGTGCTGGGAGGGCCCCTTCCAAAAGGCTCGGATGATGCTCCCGTCCACGTGCAGCCTCCAGTCGCTGGGACTCAGCTTTGCCATCGCTTGCCTGAACATCTCACAAAGGCTCCAGGGGCCCTCAGCAAGTCTAGATGACCCTGTGGCCCTGTTCCTGTAGGCCACACACCCGCCACCTCCTGTGTCGGCCCCATGTTCTGCAAAGGCCCTCTGACAACAAAGTTTGCAAAAGAACCTGAGCAGCAGGACTTCCCGCTTGCTGAGGGCCCTGCGGCTGGCCAGGACTGGGCCTCCGCCCACGCCCTTTGTGGCTTGCTCTGTGCCCACCCCTGCTGGCTCACTGTCATTGGTCCTTGTCCCTTTCTCTCCAAGGCCAAGGCACCATGTTTTGAATGAACAACTGCAACCTAAAACTTACGTAGTAAATGTCCACAATACTTTGCACTGGTGACCGCATAGTGACAATCTGGAGTCTGAAAACCTAGAACACATCGAAGTGTCCTAAGGAAAGGAAATGGCAAGTCCCCAAAAGCATTCACCTAAAATATACCTACCTCTGAGAGAAGCGGCACTGCCAAGTTCATAGTCTTTATCACACACAAACACACACTCTGCACGTGCTGTGATATTACAGAGTGACGTGTGAGCTTCTTCAATTTCTGGAAAATTACTTGCAATTGAAAGACATACACGGAGCGCATCACTGTTCTATGCTGCAGTTCTCTTGTCTCTTCCCCTCCAAACTGCAGGAATCTTTCTACACCAAAGGACCTTATGGCCTATGGCGGACAATTCCCATGGTGAGGGAAGCCACTGGAGGCAAAACAAATAGCGAAAGAATCCATGCAAGACACAGAGAGGGAATTTTCAAGAAAACCAGCCTCTATACAGTTAAAAGTATTTCCTTAAAATGGCCTGCACGTCTCACGAGGGAACCCTGTGAGGAGCCTGGCTCCTGGCGAGTGCACGTGAGAGAATGTCCACCCCACAGTGCTGCGGAGAGCCCGGCACCCTGTCCAAAGCAAACACGACATGCCAATATGGTTTTCTTTGGAGCAACATGAACAAAGTTAACCTGTGAGAAGGACCAACGAGGAAGATAAGTAACACGATTAATTCAGAGTATCTACTTTGCTCCCCCTTGGAGTTAGCCTCTGTAGCCCCAAGGCCACGCGTATCAAAGTGAGCAGAGTAAGTGGTTTAAAGTTGAGCTATAAACTGTCTTACTGCTTCGTGTCTGCCTGTGTCGCTTATTTATACTTTAACAAAATTTATTTTTAAAAATATTCAGCTAAAACTAAATAAATCATGGAAGTTATGCATAGAAACTCTAGAAACCAAATATAGGCCATCTCATTTATACTTACAGAGATCAAAAAGCGTTTTGGCATTAAAGGCTGCTTCTGTTTTAAGGTACAGCACTTCTAAGGTATTATATAAGGCCCCTTCCTGAGAGCAGTTTTCAGCTTTGTCAGGGTCTCTGCTGGAATTAGAATTCCACGTTGAGCCAGAGAATTCTATCAAAACTCTATTATCATATTAAAACACTCGGTCACACGAGCCTTCCAGAAGCCCAGCTTTCTACTTCTGAGAAGAGAATGGATTTCATGAAATATTCCTAAAGTAGGGCTGGTAAGGGGAAGTTCCGTGCAAAGACAGCCAAAGAGCAATCCAGATGGCAGATAGAACAAAAATTAACAAGGACCGGAGCAATGGGTATTAAATGATCGTCTCGCCATATCCTTCCCAGACCAACACGGCCCTGGTGGTCTGAACTGAGAACTCCATGGCCTGGCGGAAATCTCTAAGGTCAACCAGCAATTAACTGAAAGGCTTTGATTGAGAATGCTATTGACTGCTTTCATATCAGACAGCTTCCTGGTTATTATACTTCATGGGCTAAGTAGGTGCCAAGACATTAAAGTGTCAATAACCTATTAATACGGGCGGCTACACGCATGCACCCTGAATCTGCAGGCAAATGTATTCAAGCCAAGGACCTGCTCCAGACCAATGCAAATTCCCCAGCCCTGGTATGGAAATCGTGCCTCTATTGCCTTCCAGCCTAAATGCCTCTGAGTGTTGACAGAGTTTAAGAAAAATATGCAGATAAGAAAGGCTTGCTCAGATGAGGTAAGCTAACATTTGTGTTTTAAGGAACTGCTGAAGGGACAGAAGACGTGTCCTGGAGCTGACTTTCTCGCTAAGCTGCACTTAACAGGCGCTAAACAGAGTGTAATGGACTCGTTACAGAGAGATGAGAAGTTCCTTAAAGGAGGCCCCCAGGTCCCTGCCCCACAGCATCTGGGAAGCAGTCACACCCTGGAGTATATGTGTGGGGGGGCTTTTAATGAATTTAATAGAGAAAAGCACTTTAATTAAATGCTGTCAGAGTGGATTGTATTAATGACTGTCCGCAGAGGAATTTCAAGCCAGCCAAGTTTATTTAGCAAATAGAAATGGGCCTTTTGAAGCCACAAGTATTTATGTTTCTGCAGTTGCAGGGCATCTAGATGATGCTGTCAGAAGAGACCGCTGAGTTATTAGATATGATTTTTATTTATTGTGTATTATTAAAGTTTCAAAAGTCCCAGGGGGATTAGTTTCATTTTCAAAATGAAACACTGCATTTGGTCACAAAGGGTTAAAAAAGGCACAGCCTGGCCCCGACACGTGTGTTTCCTGGAACTCGCTGCAGGTGAGCGGTGGCGGACTGGCCGCCCTTCAGGCGCAGCCTTTAGTCTGCTGCTCAAGAGCAGCGGCAAGGAAGTCAAGGGCAGTATTTCTCCTGGACTCTTTCCCCTGACGTTTTTTCAATGATTTGCCACCAAACATAATTCATTCTATTCCACGTAGCAATGACCTGAAAAATGACCAAAGCTCTTAAAACTCTCCATGGAAATGTGGTTGCCATAACTTTCTTAATTAAAAGCACGAACAGCTAAAGGTAACAAATGTTTGGCTTGGGGCAACAGGAAAAGCGGGTCTTCCTTGGCATCTTCTTTTTGGAGGCTGACCTCAGAACAAACCTATTATTAATGATAACATTTTAGAAGCAAACAAAGAAAATATGAGCCGTAACACATGAAAGCTGGGAGACTACAAGGCTGGGCTGGCTGGAAAACTCTGTGTGTGTGTGTGTGTGTGTGTGTGTGTGTGTGTCCAAATGCTTCGCTCTAGTGTTTGTAAGAATGCAATTATGCGCGGCACGCTGTTACCCAGGATGTGCTACAAGGACCAGGGATCAAGGAACCTACTGGAGGCCAGGACTCCGCGCCTTCGGTCTCTGACACCGGGGCCACATTTGGCTGTGACATCCCATACCCTCTCAAAGTTATACATGCACCCAGCAAGCCTGTCTGCAGATTTTAATTCAAAACATTAGGAAGGAGCAGCAGGTGAAGTGTGAGGGTATGGAAAACAAAACAAGCCCAGCACCAAGTGTGGCCACAAACAGAGACTCACAACTTTCTGAATCAATAATGCGATTTTGACCCTCTCCCACTCGAGCTGTGTATTACCATCACATGCTTGATCTGAGGTGCGAGGCTCCGGACTCACACAGCTCGCTCCTTTCCCACCTGGGCTGAGACACTTCAGACTCGTCTTTGAAATGCTGCCGATGCAGAGGGCAGGGCAGAGCGGGAGCCACTGCACACACGTTCCCCGAGTGAGGGGACAGCACAGTGCTCATGGGACGTAGGGACCACGCTGCTGGACACACCAGGGGCACAGAAGCGCCTGAGTGCCACGCTGGCCTGTGCTCCCGGACTCAAAGGACCTCCCTTGGTTGGTGTTTTGCAAATAAAGGACCAGAAAATGTTCCCAGCAATGCAGCCGTTCTGGTGGAAGGCAGACCAGAGCCTCCCCAGTGTCTTCGCATGACAGGACACGTGCTGCAGGTGACCAGGCTGTGTGCTATCACCCAGTGTGGACCCCTTCCATTCCCAAGGACACAAGGTACAAGCCCAACACTGACCCAGTGTGTGCCTCCCATCTACAACACACTTCCAAGTGCACCCTTGACCTGAAGCGCCAAGCCCACGACACAGCTGCGTGTCAGGCCGTTCGCATGGAGAAGCTGCGTGTGCTTGTGCGTGCTGGCCTCTGCCCACTGTTTCCGTTGAGCTCCGCAGAGAAACAGGAAGGCCTGCCCACACCCCTAGGTGTGTATCTCCAGGTCATGGATTTACCACTGGGATTTAGAGAACTTTTACAATGAACAACTGACTTCTCATCTTGGGGAGCCCTGTCCGAGCCCCGTGGGCCACATCTGGACAGGAACTTCTGCTGCAACAGCCATTCACTGCTTTCCTACTGGACTGGTCACATCTGCTCCGGGGACCTGGCACTCGGCAACGACAGACGAGGGACTCAATGTGCTCAATTATTCCGTAAAATGGACCCAACCACTCGTTGGTCCTGGACATCACACATGGGAAGACCACAGATGAGTCCCAAACGTGAAAGGCTAAATCTAAACTGAAGGCACATGTGAAGCAGAGAGAGCAGGAGCAACCGCCACTTCAGTGCTTGCTGGAATGTCTCACAGCTAGGCGGGCTGCGATGTCAGTCAGCAGTCCCAAAACACCTGACCTTTCCTTCCTTCCTTCCCTCCCTCCCTCCTTCCTTCTTTCCTTCCCTCTTTCCCTCCTTCCCTCCTTCCCTCCCTCCCTCCTTCCCTCCCTTCCTCCTCCTTTCCTTCCTTCCTTCCTTCCTTCCTTCCTTCCTTGTATTTGGTGCAGGGTCTCACTACACAGCTTGGACTCATAGCGAATCTTCTGTTTTCAGCCTCCTCTGCACTGAGATTACAGGTGTGTGCCACCACGCTACCCAACACCCAGTCTCAGTGGCTGGCTCAGTGTGCCCGGGGGCAGGGCCTGTATGGAATGTGGTGCCTTGGATCAAACCCTGGTCCCTGTGCTTGCCTATACCTGACCTTTTCATACAATGGTTTTTGGAAATTTTGCTAATAAACAATAAATGCATAGGTGGCTACAGAACTTTTAAAAAGTTACCTGGATCCACTTGATATCCTGTGAGCTTAACAGGCCCAGTTGGACCAGCTGCCCCCTTCTGTGCAGAGCCCAGAGCAGACCGATGGACTGACAACCAGAATGCCATGCTCCTTGCTCCACACCTGAGGCCTCGCTCAGAGACTGCAGCCCTGCCCTCCCTGACACCGACCTGTGGGCCCTCAAGCTGCTCCCTGAAAAGTCCTTGCTGGGTCCAACCCACATGTCACCATCGCAACCCCAAAGTGATTAGGGTGATGACGCGTGGGACACAAGTCCACAGAGGGGTCTACATCCAGGAGTGACAGGCTCCATGGTTTGCAATGAATTAGCTCTAGAAACGAGTTGGGAAGAAACTGAACCCATGACCCTCCAGCTGTCAAACCAGGCAGTCTGCTTGATCTCCCCCAATTTTAGGGTCAAACCAAGTAATAATAAAATAAATGAATTTCAGAACTTTGGCAGTTTTCCTTTAATTGAAAGTGTGCTTTTCTATCATTACAAGAGGAAGTTCCAGACTTGGACTTAATAAAAATCAGCAGTAGTTTTCAGCTACATTAGATTTCCACACTAAACAGAAACAGCTGGGTGGGCAGCGGAGGCAGGTGGGCTGGCTTTCTCGGCCAGGCCCGAGCCGCTGGCCCAACAGAGCCACCAACCTCATGGGCCCAGGCCAGGCGCTCATGCGCTTCCTGCCGCTGCCCGTCCGCTTTTCCAAGCACACTGAGCCGCCCACAAGAGGAGTGCTTCTGTCCTTCACACTTCCACCAAAATACTCAAGTGGATGGAGCACCCAGACAGGTGCATTTCCACGCACGCGCACGGGCCAGGCCACACAAGGCCGTGTCAGGAGTCCAGCCCATCTCCTTGCCAGACTGTCCTTCCCCGCTGAGGCGGAGGCTCCCGAACCCACAGCTGCAGAGTGACTGCCACTCTTTCCAAAGTGCTCTGGTTTCTGAACACAGAGCAGATCCTTGGGGCAGCTAGGAAACACAATGTCTAGGAACTGCGACAATCTGCACAGGTGTGCCCACTCCACCGGCTCGCAGCGTGGCCATGGCAAGGTCCACTGCTGGAATGGGACCTCTGCCAGTGCCGTCCGCCCCTGCAGGCCCTCCTGGCCCTGGCCAGCAATAAGCAACGTGCCCCACCGCGCACTGTTGCTCCAGGAACCCAGGTGCTGCGCCACGGGCCCTGGACTGCAGGCTCCAGCATCACAGGCCAGAGCAAGCCTGTCCTCCTTGTACGTCAGTTTCACTGGGAATTTTCTTATAGAGACCGAGAGCTAACTGATACAAGAACTTTTTACTTTTAAGCCATGCTATGCTTAGACTTAAGCAAATCCCAGCCATCTATTTTAAATGTTCTTAGAACATTTAAAATACAAAAACCTGCATTTCAAGAGCAGCATTTCTCTCTGCTTCTCCCATTGCATAAGCAATGCATCTCAAATTTTCTGGAGAGGCATTTCCTGGCCATGTTTACTACTGGACTCCTAATGCCGTGTCTTTCAGTCACAGAGCTGTGACTGGTTACACATTTGTTGTGAACAGCCCTTCCAATAAAGTTTCCTTCAACAGTTAACAAAATGCGCCAAGCCTGATGGGTTCATGCCTATAGTCTGAGTGCCCTGGACGGCTGACAGATCCTTTGCAAATGGGAAGGTGACCGAGTGATGCGGGGGCCACAGGGACAAGGAATGTGTCCTGTCCTGCAACCGTTCACCTAAGGAAGGTGACTGCTATGTTCTACACACACAGACTTCAGAAGAGAAAAAGACACAGCGCCTTCCCAAGCGAGCACCCTCTTTCCCGGCTGGAGACTGAAGCCAAGAAAGCTACCTTCAGAGCAACCAGGTGGACCACAGTGGACAGGTGGACCTCGGGCCTCCCTCCTAGTGAGCTTCAAGCTGCGAATAGTGTGGCCCCTGGAAGCTGGACTTTACTAAGGCCCACAGGAGACTCGGAGATAGCCAAGGATTGAGGGCTCAGGGGGCAGAACTGCCACTCAGAGGAATGAGCTGGGGGAGGGGCTTGGCCACACGCACGTCTTGTCTGACCTGGGGCCTGGGTGTCTTGTGAGCTGCAGTTATAGCCACTTGGAAAACGTGCTGCATGTGGCGTGGACGAGACCCAGGATGGAAATGCCCAGCTCAGAGGATACACAACTGCCTGTGCTGACTTCCAATTCTGCCCGCTCCTGAGGGCCAAATTTAAACTAGCTGGGGCTGCTCTTGGAATTAAACAAGTGCACATGGGCAAAACAGTGCTAGAAAATGGCTAGCATGGCCCCTTGGGGCCCTGCAGGGTGCCTGACCTCTCCCAAGGGAGGACCTGCACCCGGTGTTTCCTTAGCAGGAGCCGGGACTGCCGAGCTCTGCTCAGAGGGCAGCGAGCCCAGGCGCCCTGCTGCACGAGCTGCAGCACCTCATTGGCCACTGAGCAGCTTACGCACCTTCTCCAGGTGCCCATTCTCTCGGAAGGCATACACGAGTCATGCTATGCTCAGCTGATGGGGCCCTGGCGCCCCCCACCCCTACCCGTGGTTTGCAGCGAGTCCCAGATGTGACTGCAAACGTCAGTGCAGCCTGAAGAGGACAAGAAACTCAGTCACATCAGCTACACTTGTCACCTCATCACAAGTTCCACAAAACCAAGACAAGAACTTGCCTCTGTGCACACAACCACACCTATGCCGCGACTCAGCAGCTGGAGCGAGCGCCCAGGCAGTGCGGCTGCGGCTGCAGCTGTGCACATCCTGCCCGCCTGCAGCAGAAGCCAGGCAGGAAGGCGGCAGACATCCTGGAGGCTGGCGCTGGGCAAGGCTCTTCTCAAGGCTGCAGTGTCTCCGCTGTGGAAGCAGAGAAGGCAGCTGCTCCCTCAGTTTCTCGGGGTGACTAGGGGTGGTGCTTAGAAATCCCACTCTCAGAAAGGCGCCTGGCTGCTGTGGGGAGGAGGACATGAGGGAAGTGTACCATCCTCTGGCCCGTGGGCTCTAGGCAGACAGCTCAGCATGGTCCCCAGAGCTCCTGGTGCCCACCTGACACTGCGAGGTGGTGACAGTGTCTACGTTGGGGTTCAGCACTCTGGAAGTGCTATGCAGGAGGCCAGGTGAGGCTTGGCTTCGGGGTTCACCCCAAGCATGTGGGGTAACTTTTCACATAGCTGATACAATGAGGACCCCAAATCCTAAGACCAAAGTCACTGCCAGAGCTGCCAAGCATCCCTTGAGGCCCTGAGCTCCCCAGCCAGGAGGCACCAGAGAGGTCTGGACACACTGGGTGCCCCACCCAAGTGGGCAGAGGCCCGATGGGTGATGGCCAGCCACAGTGCCAGCAGTCACCAACTGGGTCTTGCCTTGTGCCGAGTGCATGGCTCGGAACTGCAGAGCACGCAGTTGTCGGAAACCACAGCAAACAACACAGACCCTGCAGGGGACACAGGAAAGCACTGAGCCAAGCTGCACACGGTGCTGTGGAGGCCCTCTCCGCCCACCCCTCAGCCCTGCCCGGCTCTCTGTACATTTGGAGGAAAGAACGACCCGGTGCCACTCACACCTTGTTCTCACTCCGCTGGTGGCCAGGCTTGAGGGCCCTTAGCTTTTCCAGCGGTGACTGGAGTTGGTGGTAAGCATGTGAGCAGGGGTCCTGGTGCTGGGCTGAGGGTCCCCATGCACTGCTCAGCCTCAGGCCGAAGGCGCGGGAGCAGGGGCTCTGCCCCGCCTTCCTGTTGGAAGCTTTCGCCCTTTGCACGGGTGCTCTGGTGCAGCCTGGCTCACCTTTCAGGCCTTAGCCAGGTGGTCTCGGAGCTCTCTGGGGCTGGACAAGGGCATGACACAGATGTCTACGCGCATCTTTTTCTCAGCATCAAGCCTCAAGGAGACGTGTCAGGCATTTCTTCCTAAGCACCTCCCTCCTTCACCAACTTCTCAGGCTGCAAGTGGACTGAGTGTCTTTGTGGGCTACACGTGCTTCTGGGGATCACAAGCCTCCACCACCTAGAGCTGCACGCTCTCCAAGCACCAGCGCCCCTGCCCGGAGCAACACCTTCCTTGCTGTGGTCCCAGGGTGAGTGGGCTTAGTCTGCAGCATGTGCTGGGCACCCACAGCAGCAGATGCCTGGAGAGGCCCAGACCCCCACAGAGGAGCTGTCCCACTCGCCCCATACAGCCAGGCCCTGGCCCCATGGCATTCCTTAGTGTCCCCAGCCAGCAGGGTTCTCGGCCACAAGCCCGCTTCATGCCTGAACTGCAGTTCCATCAAACATGCACTTGAGGAGAAGCATGCAAACACACTGGTGTCAGTGACGAGGGCAAGTGCTGAGCGAGGCCAACGGTGGGAAGTGGAGCCTCGGGCGAAGGCAGATGTGGCTTGCTGTGGTGGCTTTGGACTGGGAGATGGAGCACGAGGGTCCCAGGACCCTGCAGGAAGCTGACAGGATAAGCAGGAGCCTAAACAAAGAGGGATGGATTGTGTCCAGTCCTGGGTGCAGGCTGGCAAGGGCGGCCCCCTGGACGGGCGCAGCTCCAGCCGGAGGAGCTAAGCCTAAGGCATCAGGGCTTCACATTTTCCGAGAGTTCTGTGAAATCTAATTTCTAAATATGGGCTCAAAAGCATGAGGGGCTAAAAGGAATCGTATCTGCAGGCAGCAGGAGGCCGCACATGAACTCTGCTTGGAGTGATGAACACAAAAAGCCCGTCACCTGTGAGGAGCAGGCAGGGGGGCTGAGCCTCCCAGAGGCCACAGCAAGAAGCACAGGAGCCACCTGCTCGTCCAGCACACAGGTGAGGCCCCAGACCAACAGTCCATGCATCGGGGCACAAAGAGGCTGAAGACTTGGGAGCACCGTGCCCGCTACCCAGAGAGGGGTGAGAAGCACTCTCCTACTCCAGGCCGGGCGGTGTGGCTGCATTCCACGATGCGACATCCAGAAGCCACCCTTAATCTCCATGCTCTTACCCCCTCCACCCATGTAGTGATGGCATTTTCCATCTTTAGACAATGAAGTGCTGCCAAGCTAACATTCCCTGCACAGAGATTTAGAGGTTCCTACTGCAGCAAGACAAAACAGCTAAGGTTTTAGCCAGCGTCACATGACAAGTGAAGTCCTGTGCACCCCACAGGGCTTCGAGGTGGCGCGGGGCCCTCTACATAGCCCTCGATGCCACGGAGCTTTGCCCACCTCGAGCTGTGGGCTCCCCACCTGCACCCCGTTGCTGCTGTTCGCTTTTCCTGTTTCGACTGTCATGAACACTCATCAGGGCCCTGTGCTGCCAGTGGGCATGAACTGAGAAGCACGGTGTCACTCGGAGACAAGCACGAGGCAAGATACGCGGGGCCGCGCAGTCAGGGAGAGGTGGGGTGAACGGCGCCCCGCGACGCACACCCAGCGGCAAGGAAGTGGCTGGGCTTCTGTGCCCCTCGTTTACAGTCTGAGCGCTGTGTTCCCAAGACCTGTGGCTTCTCGTGAGTATTTCATTAAGTGCTAAAACACGAAAAGGAAAATCGCTGAGCCATTGGACACCCTCAGCACTCTACTTCTGATAGTACTAACATAAAAGGCAATAAACCTCATAGACAGTGGGCTGTCTGTGGCTGGGACTTCCCCATTCACGCCGTGTGGCTGCAGGCCCAGGCAGCCCACTGAACGTCCTTTTAGCCACACAGGGCTAGGCGGCTGACCCATCCAGGAGCCAACACAGCAGGCCTCGATCCTAACGGACCACAGGTTTTCTGATTTTCACCTCTGGTTTCTCTAAGTTTCCAGCACCCTGGGTGCTCCAGAACTGAACTGGGCCTATAACCAAAGTCTACAGGAAGTCAGCTTCTGTGCTGGCCGAGGCCAGGGTGGGCCTGAGGAAGAAGCCCAGGGACAGCAGGAGAGGCTGGAGGTGGCCCGGCCAGTGCTGCTCCGAGAGGAGACCTGCACCACTTTCCGTCAAGGTGGGAACACCCAGGAGGCAGCAGCAGGTCTCATGGCGGCTGAGTGTGGTCTGCTCTGTCTTCTGCCTGGGGTCATCTGCTCTGTTAATTTGATATCCTAGACTACCGTCATTTATGACACTTAGTGATTATTAATGGGGGCGGCCCTTGAATTTTTCAATTAACTTGATTTCTGAAATAAATTTCTAATAAACTTATACTGAGCTTCTCCTTAATTTTAAGAAAGGAAAATCTCAAAGTCTGATTCCAAGTCTGCAGCACTCCCAAGCTGGGGGCCCTGGGGCTTGGTCAGGTCTCAGCAGGGAAGGTGGGGGACAGGGTGTGGACGGAAGCTCTGGCACTGTTGGTGGTGCAGGACGCCCTTCTTGGCCACTGCCCGGGATAATGCAAAACCCTGATGAGCCCGTGAGTCTCCCGGTGGGACACTCGCTGCAGGCCTCTGCTAGAAACTGATCAACTAGGGCAGAAGTGGACTGGGGCGCCCTTACCCAGGGGAGAGTGGTGCGGTGACCCTGGGTTTCTGGCTCCTCCTGAACAGGTGAGGTGGACAGCGGGGAGGCTGCTGACCCCAGAGTGCGCTTCTCTGTTACCTCCAGTAAAGCCCAGCCACCACCCCCTTCCTGGCCTGCTCTTCCATTGTACACACACACACGCACACATACGCACGCACGCACGCACGCACACACTTCTGCTTCCACTGCCTCCCTGTGCACCCGAGACTCAGCGAGCTCTGCCGGCCTCCCCACTGCTCTGGGCTCCAGGACCAGGGTGCCTCCCTGACACTGCTGGAGCACAGCTCGACGCCCCTTCCTGAAAGCCTCCTTCTCATATCTCAGGGGCGGTATGTAAGCTCAGAACTTTCAGAAAGAAAAATTATTAACAACAAAAGCAAAAACTAAGCCAACAAAACAAGCTACCCAAGGAAGGGCAGGCTTCTAAAGGAGGAATAGCACCAAATCATCCTACAATTTTTTTTTTTTTTCCCAGAACTGGGGATTGAACTCAGGCCCCTGCACTTGCCAGGGAAGGACCCATTCTACTGAGCCATCTCCCCAGCCCTCATCTTACAATTTTAAGAATCTTGCAATTTCTTTCAAAAGTTCAGCTAAGTTCAATGGTATGTCTTAGGCCTGTAGCTATTTCTGTTCTTCACCATAAACAAATGTTCCTTAAAGAGCTTGGGCCCAAAAAAATGACTTTTTTTTTTTTTTTAGAGAACCAGCCAGCAGGAGACATGATCCTCCCTGATGTCATTATCTCAATCTCACAGCAGCATGGCTCAGGAAAGCGGCCATGCCCGGCATGACACATCTCGGTTGTGTCCTCCATGCACAGGCAGCACACAGCACCCACCAGGAGGCAGGTCCTCTCCTCAGGAGCACAGCAGAACCACGCCAGCTGCTGCACGGCTGTGGGCGGGGACAGGAGCGGGGGTGCTGACCTGCACGGGCTCGGGCGGGAGCTGGACCACGTGCTGCATGCGCTCACTGTGGTGGTGCCGTGACTCCTCCTCGTAGACCACGTCCCTCTCGTGCTGGGGCAGGCTCAGGAAGCGGCGGATGGTGCAGAGGTTCTCCCACAGCGTGCGGTTCTCTGGGCTCGGGTTCTCCTTCCAGCGGAGCAGCTCACAGAGCCAGCCCTGCAGAGAGGGGCACTGGTCAGCCACAGAGGGCACAGCAGCACTGGCAGGCCTGCAGGAGGTCATGCGAGGGCTGGGAGTCCTCTCTGGCTTGCTAACCCACAGCCCTCCTCACAGCATTCTTGGGGAGTTTCTTACAAAACACTTTCTAGATCCTCTAGCGAGATCATGGCTCGGATTGCCAGAAGCGACCCACAGTGGTCAGCTACCACTCTCAGCAGTCGCCCAAGCAGCTGGACTCCCACGTAAGACAAGAGTGATGGCGAGT
>NDGM010940508.1:0-10317 GCA_002564305.1 Octomys mimax | reverse complement strand
GGGAGGGAGGGATGGCTCTGTGCTGAGGGAAGAGGAATTAGACATATGTACCTTCAGACGGGGATCGAGGGGCGAGTCTTTCTGGTTTCATGCTCTTTCTGCATCCAGAAAGCCAGTCAGTTTTGTAAAGCCAGCATAAATAGGCAAGTTGCCCAATTTCAAATATTGGCTGCAAACATTTGGCCGTTCTTTGTAAATTAATTATTGCACTCATCCAACCATGTGCTATCCAGTTTACTGGAATTGAGAAATGTCTGTTAGATGGCTCGGCACAAGTGCACAATGGCCTCAATATGCCTTCATTTCATAGGTCTAGTTGTTATGTGTGAAGCTAGAACTTGAAACTGAAGTCCATTATTACGAGCTTCTTTCCCCTGGGAGTCCGAAGAGCCTGTGTTCTGGGCTACTGTTTTCCACCAGGGCTGTCCTAGCATTTCTGGGCTCTCTGCCTGCCAGGTTTTGGTGTAGAAAATTGTATTCATGACAGAAAGGCAGGTCTTCCAATCTGTAATAGTAGATTTATTCCCAGGAGAGTGTTTCACTCACAGTCACACAGGTGAAATTCCGTCCACTGACTCAGGTCCTCAAGGAGAGGCGGGTGCGCAGCCATGTCTGCGCCTTAGAGCAGAGAGGGAGGCAGAGAGGGCGGGCTTGCTTTGCGAGTCTTCCACGTGATCTGCTGATGCAAGTCGCAGTGCACGCCGGCTCAGGCTGCAGCAGGCCTCACACTTCCAAGGTGGGCGCCTCGCGTGCGGCGCCCCACTCCATCTTCAGAACAGTCTTAGGAGACAAACGTTACCCACATTTTATGAGTGAGACCCCTGAGGCACAAAGCCATGAACATCACATCATGTCAGTCATCTAGTCAGTAAGAGAGCTGGGACTGAAACTGCATCTTCCTGGGTTGGAAAACTTATTTTCATGGTGTCACAGATTTTATCATGTGCCAGCACTCAGGAATGTTTAGACAGATCATGTGCAGTGACCCATGCACACCCATGTTCAGGGCAGCACCATTTTCACAGCTAAATCTTGGCAGTGGCCTGCACGTCTACCAACAGATGAACTGGCACCAGAATTGTGGTATTTATACATAGTGGAGTACTAGCCTGCCACACAGAAGGATAAGCCTTACTCGTGTGTAGGAAAATACGCACACATTGAGGCCATAATGTAGGTGAAATAAATCAGACACACAGCTCACACAAGCTCCAATGGTTTCATTTATATGAAGAACTCATAGAAATAATTTAAAAAGCAAAATTTTAAGAAATGTAGAAAATAGGAAGCAACAAGCTAGAACTTTTATGAATGGGAAGGAGACAGAGAAAAGCAGAAGAGGGGAGCAGGGAGAGCGGAGTAAGAGCTGGAGAAGGGCTGCGACCGGGCACCAGCTCCCAGGGCGAGCACAGCAGCCATGCTATGCAGAGGTGGGCCAATGACATTTTCTTCAATAGTCTCCTTTTATAAGGATCTTGGTACTGCAGCAGGAGAACAAGTGCATTTTAGCTGCCCTGCGTTGAGCTCAGAGCTCGCTCTTTAATTCCATTGTGATGTGGTTTGAAGGAAGGAGGAAGGCCTGTGGGGTTTGTGGCAACAGAATGCAGCATCTTAGATGCTCCCTGGTGACAATTTTCTGCAAAGTCTAGCTGTGGACTCCCTCGGGACTGACATGACACAGGAAGCAGAGTAGTTCTGGGTCACAGTAGCACCAAGAGATGCTTCTTCAAATATCTTACCCTTCCTCTCCCCTCCCCCTTGGGAGCTAGGCAGAAATTACAACCTAGGAACCATATTTGGCATAAATAACATCTAAAGATATCTAAGCTTCACTAGTGATTTAATAACTTTAACTCCATATTTCTATTTTTCTACTAGTTTTAAATTTATATCACTGTTGTATTTGCATATCATAGATGAGAACTGGCAAAGAAAATCTTTTTCTTTTATTTGAGCTGATAAAAACGTTTCTGATTAAGAAAATAGTGGGCTGGCCAAATAGCTCAGAGGATTAAAGCACCTACAAGCAGGCGCAGGGACCAGGGTTCAATCCCTATGCCTGCCATGCCAGCCCGCCCCTGTGGTGCACTGAGATGGCACCTGAGACTAGGTGTGGTGTCGCGCGCCTGTAATCCGAGCTTTGGGGAGGCTGTAAACAGGCGGATCACTATGAGTCCGATCTAGTAGTGAGACTCTGAACACCCTTTAGCCCATTCCCTAAAATAAAAAGAAAATAGTAATAATGGTTTTGATTTTAGAAAAAGAATCACTATCTTTGTCTCTTTGTGTAGCTTTGTTTTTCAAAGATGCACCTGGGCATGTCAGTGAGCTTGCAGGCACTGTGATGAGAGGCTTGAGAGAAACAACCTAAAGGAAGAAAGGTTGGCTCCAGCTCCCTGCCTTGGAGGACGCAGGCTATGGTCACTGGCTCCCTTCCTTCTAGCTGGGGTGACACCATGGTTATGGTGGAGTCCCTCAGTTCATGGCACCTTGGAGAGAGAGGGAGGGAAGAAGGAAGACAGAGGGAGAGGTAGGGAAAGAGAGAGGATGAACAGGGACAAGGCTTGCTCTTCCCTCCCAGGAATGCCCCAGTGATGTGGCTCACTTTCTCATCGCTGTGTCTCCTAAGGTTTGCACCACCTCCTTCTGGGTAGCTGGACTGCCAATCCATCCATAGACTGGCCTGATTACAGGGTGGGCACCCTCATGAAGCCGTCACTCCCCCATATACTCCACCTTTGAATTTTGCTATATTGAGGCCCACACCTTCAACAATGACCTTTTGGGAAACCTTTGATACCCAATCCCTAATTCTAGTAAGGCTAAAATCTATTATTATAATTGAAAACTTTCATATGATCAAATGTTTCACACTGTCTGTATGAATTCAACTAGTTGACAAAATGACTAAGATTGGAGGCATATACATAAAGACAAGCCTTTCCCAGGGCTGTAGCCTGAGGTGATTTCCTTCAGGATGGTGACCCCAGAGTGTCGTACCATGTAGGACCCAGAGGGGAAGGAGTGTGGATGTACAGCTGTGGCCGCTCACTCAGGTGGCAGCGGCGGGAGGTTAGCGCCCTTCAGAAGTTGCGTGGGGCGTGGGCTATTAATGGAGTCAGTGCTTTCAAGCTTTTTTATCTTAATAGGACAACTTACAGACTTCCGAACCCAATATTGCTGGAGAATTTGCATGAATATGCTTTTAATTGAGGCACCCCTGGTTTGTTACAGAGGTCTGGCTTACCTCCTCACTTTCCATATTAATCCCTGGAATTAGCATAATGTATTTGCAAACAGTGGCGCCTTCCTCCTACCCCTTACCTTTCTCTGAACTCTTTGAAAGTAATTAATGTGGGGAAATGAAGCTGCTTCTGAATGAGTGAGCTCTATGCAGATTTGCGCAAGCACGCGCATGCACACACGCCTATCTCCATGAGGGAAAGAGAAGTATTGGCCAAAAGGTGGGATCAGGACCTGCTGCAGATGGGACTGTCCGCAGCCGTCTGCTTTCTGTAATAGATTTCTAGGAGTATACGCACCTCTTTATCATGGCCACGAAAGTCAGTGAGAGATAACAGAAAGCTTCCAATATCACTGTGGAGGAAAGTAGGCTAGGATAACCACATCGAGATGGCAGGACCTCCCTGCTGCAGTCCGGCCTAATAGGAGAGCACGCGCCCTTCTGCTGAACGTGTCCTAGGAATGCAGTCAAGAACCGCGTGGAGCTCTTCTGAGGAAGTGGGAGCGAGGAGCCCTATTCATTCGCTATGGGAGTGAGGCCCGAGCTCCTGCACAAGAGAGGAGGACTGCGGGAGCCCAGCTCAAAATCTGGGGCAGCATCCCAGTTTCTGGGGCGACTGCCCAGCTGCGGACGTTTGGCATTTAATTTTCACCTTTCGTCCAGTGCCTGCAGTGTTGAGAGCACCGTCCGTGGAGGGAAAATCCACTCTGAGTTCTTCACAGTAAGTGGACTAAGGTCAACGGGGCTGAAATCACCACAAACCGTACACATATGTGCCACATGGGACATGCGATGTGCATGCCACAGTACATTCATTGTGACATACGTGCTCCTACTCAGTGCCCAGTTCACAGAGCCATGTGAATCCAGGAGAGCTCTGTGGACAAGACAGCAGACTTCTCGTCCGCAGAGCGAGGCTGATGTGAGGGCTGCGTGTGATGTGGGGTCAGCGTGAGCGCTGATCATCCATGAAACGAGTGCACGTGTGTTACTGTCTGTTTTTTCCTTGCTAATTTGTTTTCCTTTAGCTTACAGCTTCCCATTAATGAAGGTAGAACCATGAGAATTCTGCAAAAAAAAGGAAGAAGTTTTAAAATTTACTATGACATAAATTACTATTTGGGTCATGGAGTGGATTTTGCACAAATACCCTAAAGCAAAATGTTTTCTTGAAAATTCACAGATAAAATAAAGGTTACATTGAGAAGTAGTCAAGATGCTGCCCCTAACTTAGGGGCAAGAGTTCCTGAAGGCACCCAGGAAATAATGCAGTCAGTCTCCTTGTGGGCATGAGCTGCCTTCCACTCTTCAGGGAAAGACCCCTTCCATAGCTTTTTCTGGAAACCCAAGGTAAGGGGCCCTGTATGTAGGTGGCGGTGCCTCTGACTGCGCAGATTCTGAAATCCAGGACTTCAGTGTGTGTCAGGCTACAGAGATATTTGATGCTTCTGGGTTCCTACATCTTGCACACTTATTTTAGATTCTATTGCTCATTGTCTAAATTAGAGTAAAATGTAAATGGCCACGATTCAGTTGATGGGACGTGATCAGGTTTTCCCCAGTCCTAAAGGAATAGGACACTTTACTGGAAGGCACATGGAGAATGACTTCAATGTGGCATTTCAATTCTATTTTAAAGATATCATAGATTAAGACCAGGTAGTATAGATATATTTAAAGGAAAGAAAGTACGGGATTGAAAAGGCAGTAGAGAGTCTCTTTCAACTTCAACTGAAGAATTAAAATGTGTGAAAAGATTAAAATAAGAGTTCCAAGTTTCATTTATGTTATTCTTAATCTTTTTGCAAAGGGAACTTGTGTTAGTTATCACAGAAATACAAATAAATTTATGTTGGGGCTGTAGCTCTAGAGTACTTCTCGTGTGTACAAGGCTCAGGGTGCTCAATCTCCAGTCACACACACATACACACACACACACACACACACACACTCAGGAACCAGCATCTAGTTCAGTTTTCCTCTTATGGAGAACATAGCTAGGTCACTGGAGAGGAGAGTGTTGCCTGAGTCCAGATCCTGAAGAGATGCGCACTGTGTATGGAGTGCCACTGTCCATTGGCAGCGTTGCCAACGTATTGTGAAGGAATATCACTAATCACTGCCTGTAGAAGTCTAATTCATTGATATGATAATCTCTCACTTCTCTAGAGGAGAGAGAGATTTGGCCTTTCCTATAGACAATTTAGAAGTAGACTCAAAAATAAATGCTGTAGAGATTATGTTATTGAGAATCAATAGAAACTCTTTTGTTATATTGGTGAAGGGCTTTATTGATTGGGAAAACAGTATATTTTGACTACAGTAGACAACAGATACTTTGGGTGATCCCCAGGGTCTTACCCCAGTCCTCCCTACTCTGTTAGGGGAACATGGGCTATGCATGCCAAAGCTAGTTTGATTCATTAAAACTGATCTTATAGATGAAAATGTAATTCATGTCTAACAGTTCACTGAGGTACCCATTCATTTCAGTACTAGGCCACTCTTAATACCCGGGAAGTTCTTTTGTTTTTCTCTTTGAGGCAGAGTCTCCCTTGGCTGCTCAAGATGGCCTCAGTCCTCCTGCTTTGGCCTCCCTAGTGCCTCCAGTAACAGATGTGCGTACCACATGCTGCAAGGGCCCATATCAAACAATCCCTCAGGTCCTATATGTTTTGGGGTCTGTGGTACACTTCTGTACCACCTTCCCTGCTTTGTGAGTAATAAATTATTAAAATTTGCATTTCTGGTAGATAGTGAAAATCCTCAAGTTTTGGACACTAAGAAATCAGGGAGATATAATATCATATGTGTGTTTTTGTGATAGATGTTGCACTATGTGATCATATACCCTATACTATACATGTATATGGAATACATATGCACAGCACTAAATCATGTTCCATATATGATGATGTATGTCAGATATGCAGTACATTATATAAACACATTATATAAACATGTACTGCAGTAGTCTGGATCGGTGATAATTTGTTTAGTGCTAATTGTTCAGGTTAAAAGCGGTGCACTCCGCTGCCAAGGTCAAATACTCCTCATTAGCCTGAACAGTTGATAATTTCAAAAGTAAATTTGAATCATATCCCTGGATTTGCTGAAGGAAAACCTAAAAAACTAGATCCTGTAAGCTTTGGGGTCTTCTTGTTGCTTTCTGGCAGTCCTACCCTTTCTCTCTTCCAGATCTTCTTTTCTGACAGTTTAATGTTATTTCGCCCCATGTGTGCTGGAAAAGGTCCCCCAGGAGGGCGCTGTCCTCCAGGGGAAGCTGATGGCTTTCTCCCCAATACCAGTACAGGCGCTGACAGCGGCCCTGCTGCACTCGCACAGCTGGTGAGCCTGCGCTCTAAGGGCAGTCCACTGCACAGCCCAATTCCGCTCACGGTAGGGAGGAAAGCCTGGCAGGGGCGTGAGCATCGCTCAGCCCGCCTGGCGACCACAAGGCCCTGAGTTCAATTTCAAAAAAGAAAAAAGAAAAGAAAAAAGGCAAGGCAGAATTAATTGACAAACTCAATTAGCTTCATCCTAGATGACAAATTATTTCATATCAGCCAATTTTGAGAACATTAGTTAAATTTGATATGAGTACAAATACAATTTGACTCTGAGTTTTTCAGTATCTGTTTTCCATGACTTGGTCCTATGAAATCAGGGCTTCTCCAGAAAAAGTGAAATGAGTCCTTTCCTCTCCAAAGCACACTGGGTACTTGGAGCCTGGAAGTGTGGAAAGTGAGCCAACGTTTTCAGTGTACATTAGCTGCTACTTGGGTATCCGAACGGTGTCCTAGTTAACAGGGCAATGATAAGAGGAATTTTGTTCCTCTTGGAATATCCAGTATCACATATTTATACATGCTATGTAGGTATGGTGCAGATGTGTATGGAGCTGTAAGTAATTATTCATCGCTGTAATAATAAAGAAATATGCTAAGAGCAGAAATATGTCGGCACTGGATAATTCTATAAAACGGGTTTTTCAGATACAGGCTTGAGCGTGGCGTGGAGAGCTGCACAGTACAGCTTAACCTCAGGGCCAGATGCTCCAGGTTTAAGTCACATTGCTGTCCCCCTGTAGAGTGCTGCTTGGTCATGATTGTCCAGATCTGAATTCAAGAAGTTAAGTGCTTTAAGTTTTCGTTTTAGAGCATACTAAGCAGTCGCTGCTTCAGGTGGCAAACATCGCCGGAAGCCCAGCTATGTTTGAAATCATATTTGTGGTTTTTAATGCTTCTTTTTAAATCTATTTATTGATTTTTTAAAAGCAAATGCAATAGTATTAAAACAGAAAAATTGCAAGTGATACAGAATGTCATAGTATTCTGTTTGGCAAAATGCTGAAGTCACATTTATAAGCCTGTCTCATCTGATCCTAGCTAGCTGAGCCCTAGAGAGAGAAAGTGATCTTTTTGTGCCACTTGGGATCATTAAAGGCCACCTGTGTCTGCCTGAATCAGGAGTATCTACTACATTGTAAGAATGATGACCCTAGCATTCCATTCCAAAGTACACAGTAGTTCTTACTTTTAAGATGAATGAATTCTCTTACTTGAGCTGTAGAGAAGAGACAGTGGGAGAGGCGTCTACTAACAGCAAGCAATGAAATGACTGAAGGTGGAGCTGTGAGTTCAGAACCCACTGCACCCCTGCCCCTGAGACCTCTAGCTGGGTGTCTCAAGGTCTGCATGCAATGTTTTGGAATTCAGAGAGGCAGGATGCTTCTCAGAGTGGACGGGCAGTGGACTCCTCACCGAAGGAGACAGAGAGGAGACAGATGGACTTGGGGCTCCGGAGTCAGCTTCGCCCATGGTCTCTTGGTGTGGCTGCTCTTTTAAATCACAGTCCAGTCTACAGTGCTAGCTGTGATAAATTGATAGAGGAATAAAATCCTCTACCAATAAAATTGATAGAGGAAATCATCAGGTTTTGTTTAGGAAAGATTTAAAATATGATTTTTGCTTCATATATTCACTTAATAACTCAAAGAAAAGCACTTCCTGTCTCCTGCATAGACAAGAGTGTGCCCTGTCTCTCACTGGGCAGCTAAGACCTGGGAGAGAGAGAGAGAGAAAGAGAGAGAGAGAACTTCAGTGGGTACAAAGATCATGTCTACTCTCTTTCTTGCATATTAGTGTTAGGCATTCAATATTTGCTGTGTGAATACAGGGCATGATATGTACACTACTGTAAACTATATGTAAGGATCCCATGGTGGATGTGGGGGGCCAAGAAGGAGGAAAAGAGAGTGAAGGAGGAAACATCGTGAGAGCTTGAGGTGACTGAGTGTAGAACACAGAAAGAAACACGATGGCATCAGTAGGAGGGTGTGGAAGGGGCTTTTAAATTAAGGGTGCCCTAGGGGCAAGGGAGGTAGCTCAGTAGAATAAGCGTTCCCCTGGCAAACGCAAGGGCCTGATTTCAATCCCTGGTTCTGAAAAGAAAAAAAAAATTAAGGGTGCCCTGGGAGGTATGGAAGAGCTTGTTAAGGCTTCCTGCTGCCAGGAGGCTGTGGCCCCTCCCCTGTGACTCTTCTGTGCTTGCGGGACCTCAGGCTGCCTTCCAGGCAGGGAGCTGCGCTGGCCCGGAGCATGGCCTAGTCTTTCCTCACCCCGTCTCCTAGATCCCCTCCCCCAGCCAGCTCTCTGTCCCCTTCTCATTTGCAAAAGATTTATTTATCTGTTTCCTGCTGTTTATTTCATCTGCCACTTATGTTAGGGTCTCCTGTAAGAGAAATCAGAGCATTTCAAAGTGCGTGTCTGGCTCAGTGCAGTCGGCACTGCTGGCTCTGTGTGCGCCCGCTTTCCTAGAGCAGCTCAGGCTCACCCTTCTCTGTGGCTGAGCCCTGCTCCCCTGGGTGTAAATGCCAGGTGCTCTTTGTCCACTGTCTGTGGGGAGTGCACAGAGCCGACCCCAAGGTCACTTCTGATGAGCTGTGTTGTCAACACAGGTACAGGTACGAGTGAGTCCCTGCGCAGCAGTGTGGTGTCTTCACTCCATTCAGGTACACACCTAGAATCACATTAGCTGACTTGAAAGAAATTTTTGTTTTTAGTTATTGAGGACTTTTCATAATGATTTTCATAAGCTCGTGGTTTTTAAAGTAGTGAGTTTTTAAATTGATTTTTTGTCTGTCTCTGTCTCTCTTTGTCTCTCTGTCTGTCTGTCTCTCTGTCTCTTTGTCTCTCTGTCTCTTTCTCTCTCTCTGTCTCTCTGGATTTAAGTCATTGCCTGCACATAATTCCACACAAATATTTCTATTTCTTCTCTTGGGGAGTGCTTGTCTTATGTTTATTATTGTCTTGTTCTCTTAAAACTCAAAGGGGGTGTGGTGGTAGGAGGACCTCAAAGACAGCTTCTTTAGCTTCTCACTAACCAGAGTGTGTGGCCCAGTGGCACATGCCAGCGGCATGTTAGGGAAGTTTTAGACATCTCCAAGGAGCTCCAGCAGCAGCAGCAGCAGTGACATGTCAGGACTGTCAGACACCAGCAGCGCCTCCGTGTCTCAGCTCTACAGCTCCCGTCTTCAGGAGAGACAGGGAGGGAGGTGGGCCTGTTCTGCACAACATCACCAGGCAGCAGGAGCACTGCACATCGGGCCCGAGCCGGGTGTTTGGATCTGCTGCTCAGTAGTCTGGGCCATTTCTGCACATAGGCCCAGGAGGGAAATCCCTGTCAAGGTGATGGATGTGCCTCCTGTAGCTGTCTGCTTCAGAGAGAGAGAGGAGAGGAAAGGAGAAGAGAGGAGGGGAGAGGAGAGGCAGCCACGGCAGTGTGAGCGAGGCCAGCTCAGTTCTATATGGCATCCTTTACTTCCCCAAGTGTTCACTTTGTTCCCCACTTTGCCAGAGGGTACTCAGAGCACCCACAAATCCATTCTTGGTGTCCATCTCCACCATTGAGTCGTGGTGGCTTTATGTCCTGCTATAAACATCTGGATCTAAGGATATCTGGTCAGACGCCTGCCCTGAAGTCAGAGGTGCCAGTCCCTGCCTCTGAGGCTCCTGCACGTCCTGCGTAGGGAGGCCACATGCAATGCCAACACCCCGGGGGTGCAGCTGACC
>NDGM010940501.1:0-11200 GCA_002564305.1 Octomys mimax | reverse complement strand
TTGTCAGATACAAAAGTTACAGTTTTAGTTATATAGGTCTTGCTTTAACTTGGTCTTAACCATTCAGCAGAAAAGTATAACCACTAGGTATAAAAAGTGGTGCCATATTAATATGCTGAGTTGTAAAAGGCTCAAGTCAACAACTCCTGACAATTACCAGTTCTGCTGATAACGTACTACTATTATGGACTATTTGACTATATTGGGATATTTGGCTGACTTCAAGTATGTACAATATTTGTACTGCATCAAATATAAAAAGGCCCTTTAAAGACTTCTCCAAATATAGCTTCTCTATGAGGCAGTATTTTACCCTCTGAACCAGCCTGCATTATGAGCTTGAATGACCTCCACATATCAGATTCATTCCGTGTACTGTCACTATAAACATAAATTTCAAATCAAACCAAAATGTAGGAGTAGAAAATAAAAGAATGGTATGTGTACACAATGGAATATTATTTATAAAAAGAATGAAATTTTGTCCTTTACAAAGACATGGGTGGGTGATCTTATTCATTTAAGGAAACTGAAAAGTCAGGTTTTGAAGAACACAGTCAGTGATTGAGAGAGACTGAGAGGGGCAGAGGGAGGAGCACAGTTAAGGGGCACCAAAGTATAGGTAGAAGGAATTAGTTCTGATTTCCTGCAGCACAGTAGAATAAATATTCTGTACAAAAAAAATCTATGGTCTATTTCAAAATAACCATAAAAAGATCATCTTAATGTTTCTCAATACAGATGTTTGAGACAGAAGGACTTATTAACCTTATTGATCATGATGCCCGTAATCCATGCATCAGATTTCACATTTAAACCCATAAATATTTAAATATTACATCTTAATAAAATTAATGTTCAAAAGCTTTAAGCTTCAGGGTATGTTCTTTGGTTCTAGAAATTTCCAACCTAAACATCTTAACATCTACTGTCTGCAGATCAACTTCTCTGAGTTCTTTGTTTAGGGACAGGGAAGAGATATTTCCCATTTTTCTTCAAACTGGAACAGAGAGGGTCAGGTATGTTTGTGACCTTTGGGATGTTAACTTTAAAGGAAAAAAAGAATGGGATAAAATAATTGTCCTGTTCCCTACTTGACATCTTCTTTTCAGCACTTACTGTGGTTATACAATTGTAGTGAGCTGTGAAACACATAGAAATCAGGGAAATCATGTCTTTGTGCCTCTAAGGAACACGAAGAAAACAAACATGTAATTGCTTCCCTGCTCCCCGGTTATGTAGGCAAACATTTTCATTTTACACCTCAAATAGAGAACACCGAGGAAGGCCACAGGCATCTGGTATACATGATTTCAGTGCTGTGTTCATGATGAGACCCTTGACACTCCTGTCCTCTTCTGAGTCCTCAGAGTGTCTAGAGAATCCACTTGTATGATTGCTGTGCTCTGTCCCCACCTCATCTGATTAGCCTCACTCATGCCAAGATGTCCTTGCTCCTGGGCTAATCATATAGAACACTGCTTCATTCTTCCCTGAAGTGTAAACATATATTATATTACCTCATAATAAGTGACCACGCATTTGTCTCCATCATAATTGATGACCTCATGCTTGTCTTCCTATGCTATGAAGCCTTTATTTCTTAGTCTCTCTGGTTAATGCCACATCTATTGTTGCTTCCTTGAGACAGTGTTCCGGAATTAACAGAAGATGCCACTTTTTACAGTATCATATCTAACAGATATCTGTCTTGGTATTGATACTAAACTTATCATGATCTTATATATTTGATTAACTGTAGCTAAGAACACTGTTCAGTTCTGTTAAAGGATATAATAGAAATTTGGGTCAGGCTTCTGATTCCTCTTTTGTTTCAAGATTTGTGGACTATATTGTTTTAGCTTTCGCTCACTTTAATCATCTCACCATTCAGATTGCACATATGGTTAGTTCCTTGAACTCCTCTTTATGTCTTCAAATAAACACAAACCTGTTATCAAGAAATAGAATATTTAGGATGAACACAGACACAAAGGACATATTTCTTGCATGCAAGTCATGTGGCAAAGACAGACAAGTAAATCTTCAGAAATTCTGAAAAGTGGTACATGATGCGACAGAATTAAAGGCAGAGTGTTGTAGTGAGGCAGAGGAAGCATAACAGATCCACAACTCATTCTGGGATGGAAAATGTAAGATTTCACAAAGTGATAGATCCTTTAGCTGAATAGTGAGTGTTGACAAAAAGTGATGATAGGGGAATAACGTGCCATTTTTCAGCTTGGGGAAATGAAGAGTAAACAAAACATTGTCATCTTATAAGCACAGGGTAAAGATTATAAAAGGCAAAAGAGAAAACATTATCCAGAGCATATGAAGAACTGAACAAAATCAGATCCCCCAAATATAATGATCTAGTCCAAAAGTAGGCATCTGAAATGAATATTTCTCAGAGGAAAAATACAAATGGAAAATAAATATATGAAAAAGAAGTTCAACATCAGTTGTTATTCCAGAGATGCAAATTAAAATAAAGCTGAAATTCTATATCACTCAAGACAGAATAGTTATCATCAAGAATTCAACCAATGAATAGTAAACGCTGGTAGGGCTTTTTAGGAATGTGGACTGGTATATCCATGGTAGAAATCAGTGTGGGATTCTTCAAAAAATTAAGAGTAGAGATTCCATTTGACCTACCTAATGCCCTTCTTTGTATATTCCAAAAAGAATTAAAAATACTGTACCACAGCCATATATACATACCCATGCTTTTAGCAGCATAGTTTGTAGCAGCTAAATCTTGCAATAACCCCATCAATTGATGAATGAATAAATACAATATGCCTTTTTATACAGTGGAGAACTATTGAACCAGAAAGAATAAACTTGACACATTTCTAGATAAATAGATATATCTTGATATCATACTCATAAGTGAAGTAGATAAGACAAACGTGTAAATAACTATTGTGTATGTGGTGTGAGAAGTTGAAAGTGGAAATAAGGAGCCAAATATACACTACATATTATGAAATATAAAGAAGTCATTCAAATGAGAACAGGAACTAGTGAAAGAGGGTGAAGTAATTAAAGGAAAAGAAAATGAGAAAAGAAGGGTAAAATGGAAGCAACACTGTAAATGATAAGGGAAAGAGGGATTGAAGGGAGGAGAGGGAAATGGGAAAGAGAGAAAAATAAAAATATATCATGTACATGTAAAAATTCTCTATGATGAATAGGCTCGTTATGTATATCTATATTGTGCCAATAAAATTCATTTTATTTTTTATTTTCTTATTTTTAAAGAGATCAAAGAACAGCAAAACAAATCCCCATTAGAAATGATGCAGAATTTCAACAAACAAAAGAATGGGAATTTAATAATTTTTGTTATATTGCATACTGTTGCCTTCAAATTAGCTGTTCATATTATCATATATAAGCGTGTAAAATTGACCAAAAAGCTATAAAAAATTAAAAAGTTCTTCATATGCTCTGGATAATGTTTTCTCTATAGCTGGTATAAGAACCTGAAAGAGTACATAAAATATACCCACGTTTATACACGTGAGTCTGATTTTTTCACTTATAAGTATGGTCCCTAGTTGTGTCCATTGACCTATAAAAGCCTTGAATTTATCTTTTTTATAGTTGAGTAATACTCTATTGTATAAAAAGTCACATCCTTTTATCCATGCCTCACTTAATGAGCATTTGGGTTGTTTTGAAGATTTAGATGTATAAGATTGTGCTGCTATAAGCATGGGTGCACATATATCACTGTGCTATGATATTTTCAGTTCTTCTGGAAAAATGCTCAAGAGAAAAATTGCTGGATTGAATGACACATCTAATTCTAGTTTTTTTATGAATCTCCCAACTGATTTCCGTAGTGGTTGTACCAGTCTACACTCCCACCAACAGTGGAGAAGAGTTGCTTCTTTCCCACAGCCCTTCATAATTTGCAGTTGGTTGACTTCTTGATGATAGACATTCTTTCTAGGGTGATGGAATCTCAGTGTTGGTTATATTTTCATTTGTCAAATGACCAATTATGTTGAACATTTTTTCATGTATTTATTTGCCATTTGTATTTCTTCATCTTAGGAGCATGCACTCATCTCAGATGCCCATTTTTGATCTGAAATTTTGGGGGCCTAAATTTTTAAAGTTTCTTAAATATTCTAGATAGAAATATTTTGTCTGAGGAATAGTCAATTAAAATTTTTCCTCAATTCATGGGTTTTCTTTTTACACTACTGTTAATTTCTCCTGAAATGTAGGAACTCTTCAAAAAGATGAGATCCCAGTTGTTGATTCTTTGAAGTAATTCCCATGCAGTTTGGTTTTTGTACATTAACTCTACCTACCCCATATCTTTAATATTTCTGCCTTTCTCATTCAGTAGGTTTAGTGTTTCTGTTTTAATATTTATAACTTTGATCCATCTTGACTTTTGTTTAGTACATGGGGATAGACCTGAGTATGTTTTTATTTTTTTGACATGTGGACAACCAGTTTTTCCAGCACAATTTGTTAAACAGGCTGTCTCATTCCATTGAACATGTTTGACCCCTTTGTCAAAGGTAAGATGGCTGAGTGTGTTTGCAGTATCTGAATATAAATCTGCGTTTGTATTCTAATATGTTCCATTGATCCTCACGTCTGATTTTTTGCCAGTGCCATGGTGATCTTATCACAGTATCTATGTAGTATTATTTTAAGTCAGGGATTGTGATGTCTCCTGCATTTCCTTTGTTGCTAGGATTACTTTTGTTATTGTACATCATTTCTGATTCCAGATGTATTTCGAGGATATTTTCTCTGGATAGGTGAGGTATACTAATGGTACTTTTTTTGTTTTTTAAATTTTTATATTTGAGTAATCATATTCTAATTGGGATTACATTCAATCTGTATAACAATTTTGGGAGTTAAGGCCATTTACACAATGTTGGTTTCTGCTACACATGAACAAGGAATAACTTTCCATTTTCTGAAATCCTCTTTCATCCCTTGTGTCAGTGTTTTATAATTTTCACTATATAGATCTTTTTACTTCCTTTAATAGATTGATTCCTATTTCATTTTTGGATGCTATTGTGAAAGGTGTTGTTTCTCTAATTTCTCTCTTAGTGTGTTGTTTTTGTACAGAAATGCTACCGATTTTTGAGTGTTGACATCTTATTTTTTACAGTACTTTGTTTATTAAATCATGAAGATTTTTGATGGAGTTTCTGTGTTCTTCTGTGTAAAGTACCATCTCATTTGCAAATAATAATTTCCCTTCTTTTCCAATCATTATGTTTTTAAATTTCTCTGTCTTGTCTAATTGCTCTATGTAATATTTCCACAACTATATTGAATAGGAGTAGTAACAGTTGTCTTGTGTCTGACTTGAAAGTGAAGGCTTTGAGCTTTCGTCCTTTCAGTATGATGTTGGTTGTTAGTTGTTTGTAGATGCTTTCATCAGGTTGAGGTAAAGACCAGCCATTCTGATTTTATGTAGTGTTTTCATGATGAATGAGTACTGGGCTTTTCCAAAGGCTTTTTCCTCATCTATTGAGATGATCATAAGATTTTTGTCTTTGGCTCTATTGAGGTGGTTTATTGCATCTATGGATTTGCATACTTTGAACCATCCCTACATTCTGGGATGAATCCAGTTTGTCATAGTACATAATCTTCTAAATGATTTGCTAGTTTTGAGGATTTTTGCATTTATTTTCATTTGGAAGTTTGGCTTGTAGTTCTTTGTGGTTGGTTTTTTCCTCTGGTTTAGGCATATGGATAATACTTGTCTTCTGGAAGGACTTTGGGAGGAGATTTGCTTCCCTTTCAATTTCACTGAAGAGTCTACAAAGAAAAACTGACATTAAATCTCTAAATATCTTGCAGAATTCATCCCTCAATCCATAAGAACCTGGCCTTTTCTGTGTTGGTAGGTTATAATTACATTTTCAACTTCATTGGCTGATATTGTGTTGTTCAGAATTTTTGTGTTTTCTTGACTCAGCTTTAATAATTCAAATGCATGTGGAAATCTGTCCATTTTTCTGTATTGTCCATCCTATGAGAGTAAAGATTTTGGAAATAGGTACTGATGATCTTTGGAATATCTATAGGATCTGTAGCAATTTTTTCCTTTTCCTTTCTTATTTCATGATTTTTTAAAATAAGATTGTCTAGGGGTTTATCAATTTTATTTATTCTTTCAAGGAACCAAATTTTCATTCATTAATTTTTTTCATTGTTTTCTTGGTTTCCATTGCATCAGTTTCTGCTCTAATCTTATAATTTCCTGCTCTTTTGAGATTGGGCTTGATTTGCTTTTTTTTTCCTGTGAGTTTTAGGTGTAGCATAAGATTGTATATTTGGGCTTGTTTTATTTTTCTGTTGTGAGAATTCCCTGATATAAATTTTCTACTTCAAACTGTTTCTACTGCATCCTACAGGTTATGGTATATTGTATCTGCATTTTCATATAGTTGCAAATTATTGTTTTTAATTTCTCTAATTTTATCTGTGACAATTGACTATTCAGGAGGGTGTTATTTAATTTCCATGTGTTTATGGAGTTTTTCTGATTTTTTGTCAATAATTTTTAGTTTAATTTCCCTAGGGTCAGATAATATGAATGGAACAAGCTTCATTACTTTCTTTTTACTTAACAATGTCTTATTGTTTGTATATGGTCTATTATGGAGAAAGTCCTGCGTGCAGCCTAGAAGTATGTGTATTATGATGTGTGCAACATTGTGTAATGGTCTACTAAGTCCATTTCCTCACAAGTTTGGCTTATATCTGCAATTTGTTTGCTGATATTTTGTGGTTGTTGATATATATCATGGTGACAATATGATGTTAAAATCCTCCATTATAATTGTGTTATTACTGATTTTCTATTTCATGTCTCTTAATATTTGTCTTATGTAGTTAGGTGGTCCTACTTTGGGAGCATCTATATCTATATCTATATATCTATATCTAATAGATAAATCTATATCTAAAAAAGTAGATCTATATCTAGCTATATTTATATATCTGTATTTGTTATCTCTTCCTCTTGCAATTTTCCCCTGACAAATATGCAGTGAACTTCTTTAACTCTTTTGATCATTCTTGGTTTGTCAGCAACCAGAATAGCTAGTCCTGCTTTGTTCTGGAATCTGTAACATGTAGCAGTGTTTCTATCCTTTTATTTTTATTTCATGAATTTCCTTTTGAGTTAAATATTTTTTTATACAGCATATTGTTAGATTTTGTTTCTTGATCCACTCTGCCAGTATACTTCCTTTGTATAGGGAATTGAGGACATTTATATCAATGGTTAAAACTGGTATGTATTGGCTTATATTTTCCTGTTCTTTTCCTGCTATAGGTTCCCCATGTTTTCTCTCTGTAATTGCTTCCTCTGCTTGGCATTTCTTTTTTGTTGTTGTTATTGAGGTCGTGTCCATTTCTATCTCTGGAATATCCATCAGTACTCTTTGTAGTGTTGGTTTTCTGGTCTTGAATTTCTTCAGTTTTTCTTAATGGTGGAAGTATCTTAACTCTCCGTTAAATTTGATAGATAGTTTTACAGGGTTGGAAGTTGTTTTCTTTCAGGGTCTGCTGTATACTTCACCAAGTCTTCTTGACTTGATGATTTGTGTTGAGAAATCTGCTGTGACTTGGATGGGCTTTGCATTATAACTGATCGGTTTCTTCTAAGAGCTTTTAATATTCTATTCTTTTGCTGAATATCTGGGATCTGCATTATTATATGTCTCGGTATAGATTTATTTTGATGATGACTAACTAGAGTTCTATATGCCTCATTTGACTGTATGTCAGGTTCTTTTTCCATGTTTTGGAAATTTTCTGCTACTACTTCTGCAAAGGTCTTTTTATTTATTTGTGATGGCTCTGGCTCTTTCATTAACACCTATCAGTCTTATATTATCTCTCTCTCTCTTTCTTTCTTTCTTTTTTCTTTTCTTTTTTTGCATTATCTTGCAGCTGCTCAATTGTTATTTACTTGTTCCTTGTTAATTTTAAGAGATCTTTCTGTTCATGTTGAATTGCTGCCATGCTGTCTTCAAGTTATGAAAGTCTGTCTTCAGTTTTGTTCAAGTGGTTTTGTCAGTTTTCAATGGAATTCTTAATTTCCTGGATATTTGTTTGAATCTGTTTCATGCATTCTAATCCTTAGCTGTGTTGTTCA
This sequence comes from Octomys mimax, assembly GCA_002564305.1. NCBI lineage: Eukaryota > Metazoa > Chordata > Mammalia > Rodentia > Octodontidae > Octomys > Octomys mimax. The sequence continues at coordinate 3,030 of NDGM010940501.1, read as the reverse complement.
TTCAATACTTCCATCACTTTTCTATGTTTCTCTGTTTTCTTTCTATGTCTTTCAATATGGTAAGCAACTCTTTCTTTTATTTTATTGTTATTCATTTTGATGAAAAAACATAAAATAGCAGTGAAATAGTTTCAAAACAAGTTAATAGGATAGTTACAATAATTAATACATTTCATATTGTAGTCTTCATAGTAGTTATTCAGAGGACAAGATGCAGACATGATATCTTTGTCTAAACAATATTGGTACAGACCTTTTCTCTTAATGAACTAAGAGAAAGTAGCTGTGTATCTATCCCATCATATATATATATATATATATATATATATATATATTCCCCTTTATTTATACTTTTGCAAAGTTAGTAACACATGCCACTAGATTGCCTAGTGGCTAATAGCTGACCTTAACCAGACAGGGTGTTTATCAGGAATGAGATAGTTTGTTTGCTTTAAGCACTGAGGCCTAGTCCCACCTATACACATTTGATTAAATTTTTGTCTCCCAATATATCCTCCTTATTTGTTCTGTTTTGTCAGAGATGGATGTTCCATTGCAGTTAGAGAATCTGTATTTGGAGAAGTCATTAAAGGAGCTTTTCATACTTGAGCAAGTCCAAAGATTGTAGGTACTTGAATTCAGCAAAATAACCAAATATACTTCAATATTCCATAAAAGTAGTGAGTTATTAGTACAAACGGCAATTGTCAGAACTTGTTGACTTGAGCCTTTTATAGCTCAGCTTATTAACATGACATTACTTTTTGTACCTTGTGGTTATTATTCTGCTGGATGGTTAAGACCAAGTTAAAGCAAAATAAGTATAACTAAAAGTATAACTTTTGCTATCTGACAAAGTTAGTCAACTCCCCTCAGGATTTACTCAGGAAACACATAAAGCACATGGTAGATCTTTTGTTAGTGTCACCACCTGGATGAGTCATGGCCATTGCTTGACCAATTTGCTATCTATGAAAGCCTGAGAGAAATTTTTCTCTCTAAGCAACTCCTTTAGGCATACTATACATCATTGATCACTTTCTTCTGTGGTGCCATTATCTCCTTGATCAGAAAATTTGTGCACCACAGGGGTACAGAATGTCACAGCAGAGGTTCAGTTATGTCCTGAGTCCTCACCAAACTTTAAGGGTTAGGCCCAATATATTGGCTATCCTTCAAGCCCATCTATCTCTCTAATTTTAGGTTGAAAACTTTAGTTGTTAAATATCCAGAAGAGAAGCTTAATGATCATATTACCATGTAACAGAGGCAGTTAAGATTAACATCACTACCTGTCTGAATATCAAACTCCTTAGACATAAAAGGGAACTGCTATTTTCCAACAACCATGGATATTCTAAAATTTAAAACCCTATTGAATGTGAAGCAACAATAATGCCTTTTTATACAGAAATTTAGAAATCCATCTATATACAACATTGTAGCAAGACAATCCTATGATTTTTTTCTTATCTCATTTTCTTTTATTATTTTTTATTTTACAAACATTTACTTTAAAGAGAGGATAGCAATAATTGATTGTGACATTAGAAGCAGTACAGAGTTAGAAGACCAAAATGACAGGTATTTCAAGCATGGCTTTAGTATTACACATTGCTCTCCTCAGTTCAGTTGCCTAGTTCACAGATGTCAGCATATAGAGTAGTCAGGATGTGAATTCTACCCATCAACTGCTATTTTAAAAAACCTGATGGAATTGCTTATGGAATGCCTTAACCATCTTGCTTATATAAATGTATGTTTTTGCCCCTGCTATATTTTCTAATTTTTCTCCTTTCTCTCTCTTCATTGTTTAATCCTTATGTTCTCTCTTTCCTTTTAACTGTGTCATACCTTCCAAATTTTATGTTTTCTTTTGTGTTCTTACACTAGGGAGACAGTACAATATTTACACATGTGGTCTATTTTATTTCAATTATGAGTATAGATTCAAGTTGTATCCACTTATATATGAAGGCTTAGATTTTATTTTTCTTTATAGCTGAGTAATACTTCATTGTATAAAAACATCACATCTTTTTCATCCATTTCTCAGATAATGAGCATTTTGGTTGTTTCCAAGATTTGGCTATCACAAATTGCACTTCTATGAACATAGGCACATATATATGACTATGATGTGATTTTCTCAGTTCTTTGGGGAAAATTTCTAAAAGGAGTATAGCCAATTTGAAAAGAATTTCCAATCCTAGTTTTTTGAGGATTCGCCACACTGATGTCCATAATGGTTACACCGGTCTTCATTCCCACCAGCAGTGAAGAAGTGCTCTTTTTTCCCCACAGCTTCTCCAACATTTGTTGGTGGTTGGTTTCTTTATGATAGCCATTCTTTCTGGGGTGAGATAGTATTTCAATGTTGTTTTAATTTGTACTTCAAGAATAGCTAGTGATGTGGAACAATTTTTTCTTGTTATTTGTTTATCTCTTGTATTTCTAACTCTGAGGAGTGTGTGTTCATCTCAGATGCCCATTTTTGGATTGGGTCTTTAAATCTTGGGGTCCTAATATTTTTAGTTCTTTATAAATTCTAAATGAAACATCCTTGTCTGAGTTCTTATTTGTTAATATGTTTTCTAAATTTGTGTGCTGCATTTTTGCTCTGTCGGTAATTTCCTTCAACTTGCAGAAATTTTTCAATAAAAGGAGGTCCCAGTTGCTAATTCTCCCAAGTATTTCCCATGCAGTTTGATTTTTCTTCATGAAATGATTGCCTATACCTATGTCTTCAAGATTTCCACTACTTTCTATTCCAGGAGATGTGGTGCTTCTGTTTCAATGTTTATATCTTTAATCTATTTTGGCTTTAGTTTTCTGCATGGTGATAGACCTTGTTCAAGTTTTAGTTTTTAGCATGTAGAGAACCAATTTTTCCAGCACCATGTGTAAAAGAGACTATCTTTCTTCCAATAAACATGTTTGGCCCCTTTGTCAAAGATAGGATGGCTGAGTGTGTTTGTAGTTTTACCTGCATCTTCTAATCTATTGCATTGATCCTCTGGTCTATTTTTT
>NDGM010940498.1:0-14469 GCA_002564305.1 Octomys mimax | reverse complement strand
CTCTGCCTTGGAGCCAGCTGAATATGGACTGAAACCTCCAGTAACTGTGAGCTAAACAAACCTCTTCTTCCTTCATTTTGGATGTCGTGTATTTGTTCCAGCAACAAGAGAAGAGTAACTGAGCCAATACCCAAGGTTCCGGGGCCAGCACGGCGTGCAGTACTGGGAACTGAACCCGGGTCCTTGCGCTTGCCAAGCAGGTGCTTAGATGACCTGGCTATCTTCCCAGCCCTTGCTCTATTTTCTAAAACCTTTGTCCCACTTTATTTTCCAGTTTTACCACTGAGTTTTGTGTCTACTGTCCTAGATTTAATGTGTTTGCTCACTGAAGGATCTCTTCTCGTGGTTTTCTATTCTTGTTTCTTTGATGCAAAATCATCTCTTATCTCTTTAAAGTATGAGATAGTTCGTGTAAAGTTTCTTTTTTGTGTGGTCCTTGGCTTATCCCAGTATTCTCCTTGTATTTTCTCTCTGCAAATCATACTGAACCTTTGCTCCTGAGTCTGACGTTACCTGGGCCTTCCCTCCTGTGTAGGAGGGCAGTGCTAGAAGCTACTTGGACATGCCAGGCATGGGCGGATGTGACTCTTCATCATGCTTCTTTAACTTAGCTAGATTGAGAAATGCCTAGCACCTTGGCACAGCACAGCACTGGGCATCTGGGTGGTCCTGGAGAAGGGACCTTGGCACCTACACCGGGTCGCTGACCCCTTCCGCTCTGGCACTGTTCCCTCACTCTGCCTGCTAGCCCCTGGCAGAAGCGGTCTTGCTCTACTACCCCCTTGGGCCATGACGCTCCCTCCTTGAAGCAGATGAATGTGGACTGAGTGCACTGTGCGCCTGAGCTGAGGTAAGTTGCTCCGCCTTGCGCGCTGTGGCTGTTGGGTGCTGTGCTCAGCTGTGGGAAACCTGGCGCGTGCAGTTTGGCGACTGTGGGACTTCTGCAGCAGGCCGGCTGCTCCTGCATGCTGGGGAAATGCTGTGGCAACATCTTCAGGTCTTTTGCCTTTGTCTGGTCCAATGGGCCAGGCAGACTACACCCTCATAGCTGCAGCCCTTGGGGTGAGCAAGGTGGGCAGCTAGAGGCGTGCATGCTACTTACTGTCCACTGCGTAGGCTGCAGCCACCTGCACTGCCCCCCGTGGCTCAGGGGCCACCCCTCTGCTGGACCCAGAGAGGAGCTTCTGCCTCTGATCATGCTGGGACAGGGTCTGAGTTCTGGCCCAAGAGAGCCTCTTGCTTTGCTCGCCTGTGCTTACTCCCATTTGGCTGCCAGTCATGCAGACCCATGTGCCCAGCGCTGTGCTGTGTGCAGTCTCTGTCCAGTGATGTTGGCTTTCCTGGGCTGTGCACCGGCCCAGGTCCTACAGGCCAACCCTTCCACACCTGCTGCCACTGCCCATCCACTGTCTAGCCTCCAGGCTGTTTCGTGCCAGGTCCTCACTGGCGCTGCTCGTGCTCCTCGCCATGCCCTGGGAGGCGGGACAAGTTTCTGTGTACTCGCTCTGAGCCTCTCCAGTGCCTCGCTGGCAGCTGCTTGCTCATGTATTGAACATCTGTGTAATGCGCATGCCTGCCGTAAACATTGAGAATTCAGGGATAAATATGTGAGCTGAGGCTCATGGTGCTGAGACGCATGCCTCAGCCTCTTATGTACGTGGGCACGCATGTGCATCTGTATGTACCTTTCACGTGTGTGGCACTCAATAAACTGTGGTAGTGAGGCATTCCTTCCAAAATACTGGCCCCATTTCTAAAAGCCAAGCCATGCAGCCTTCTCTCCATGTCATATTCACCATCCCGTTCACTGAAGGGAGCTTCTGAGTCCTTGCAGCGTCTTGCGTGCGCTCTATGAGTGTTTCTCCTCGGTGTCCTGGCTAAAGCTTGCAGGCAGCTGGGGGAAGGGACCCCTCTTCTTCAAGCTGTGAGCAACACATAGCAGGTGTCTGTGGCTCCTGCTCCCCACAGCATGACACCAGTGCTGTTCCCGTGTGTAACATACACTACAGAACAAGCCCGCACAGGGCTGGGGTCGTGGGCACACGGGAGACAGGACAGCAGGTGGGTGCTGGGTGGATGAGAGGTGAGTGGGGTGAGGAGGTAGATGGGCCTCGAATTGCTAAAGGGCTCCGGAGATGAGCATCTTTGTGAAAACTGTGGGATAGAACATGTTAGGAAACTCTTGGGAACCCCTAACTGGTGTGCTAATCCAGGGTTATCGCGGGACTTGCATGCCTTGCGCCACACCCCTCAGAAGCACTGTGACATTTCTGCAGCGTTGTTGTGCGCAAGGATGTTGACTTGGCATAATCAAGAGCTGGCCCACGAGCCACAGCCCTCTGCTGCTTTCCTTGGTAGGCACCACAGGGCGGGAAAACTGGCCAACACAGCAGGTTCCTCTTCCTCCTAAAGTGCTATTAGGAAGCGAGGACTTCAGAAAAAATCAGAATTTTATTTGTTGACCATTTCTATTCTATCCTTTATTTTGACTGACATTTCAGTTTAGTTTAGCTTTAAAATTCCTCTTTTTTGTTAAACAAACAAAAAAGAAAGAAAGAGAAAAGAAAGGAAATCATGACCCGAGTGTGGTGACACATGCTTGTAATCCAGCAGTCTGGGAGGCTGAGACAGGAGGATCGCAAGATCAAGCCAACTTTGGGCAACTTGGCAGGACCTTATATTAAAAAGAAATAAAAAGGAAGAAAGAAAAGACAAAAGGCTGGAGTTGTTGCTTACTGTGAAGGCCCTGGATTCAATCTGCGGTACCAGGAAGAAAACAGAAACAAAGAAAGAAAGAAAAGAAAGAAAGAAAGAAAAGAAGCAAGCAAGCAAGGAACCCTCAGAAATTTAAGATGTTTAACTAGAGGCTTGGGTGAGCCACAGTCGGGGGGAGGTGGGGGAGAGGTCTGCTGGTGTTCTAGCCCTAACATGACAAGTGGCTCTGGACAGCTCCGAGGACCGTGAACTCCACCTGGCCCTGGGACGGAGCGAAGACAGTCCCCGAGACTCCCCAGGGGAGCGCGCAGGTGGGCAGGGGCAGTGGGCCAGGTCTGGGAGCGCGCGAGGCCTGGCGCAGACTGCCCTCACCAGCAGGATCCAAGAGGCAGCCTGCTGAGCCACCCCTGCTTGCTCCCGAAGCCGTCCACCGCCGAGGCCTAGGGCCCGCGGGGCGGCGGAAGTGATCTCGCAAGGGCTGCGCCTGGAAGTGAAGGCTGCTCCACCTGGCTTGCCAGCAGCAGTCTGCTGGGACTGCTGAGCGACAGCCTTACGGCTGCGGCGAGCTCCCGTCCTGCCCGGAATTGCAGAGAAATTCTTGGACCACAAACGGGGAGGGAAAAGGACTCATTTTTACCCAAAACTCTCAAGTAGGCAATGAAACCAGACAGGCTAGACGCAGAGCTGGGAAGGAGCCTGGCCTGGGTGAAAGCAGGCTTGTCCCTTCGGTTAGCCTTTTAAGAGTTCCGTCTCTCTCTCTTCTGGCCCCCTTTTTTCCTGAGGGAAAAAACCCTAAAGCAGAAAGGTTAATCTAAGTATACATTTTAAGCTTTTAAAGGCTCCATTACAGGCCTTATTATGCTAAGAGAAACACACCTGGCACACGGCAGCTCCTCAACGTGCCAGCCACGCATGTAATGATTCACTTAAACATCGTGGTCAGAATTCCTTCCTGTGATTTCTATGTAAATTGGATGCCTCACAATTACTATAATATGTGTGAAATTCCACTTATTATTTCTTTTAACATAGAAACTTTTATCACTTAACTCACTGGACAGAATACTTGAGCCATTTGCAATCATTAGAGCATTTCTGTTTGGTCAAACCCTTGCGGGATTATGCGACAGAAAAGACAGTGAATTATATTCATTTCAAGAAAACAGCAATTTTAAGTATATAAGGGGCACTGGGAAAATTTTCATTTTCGTGCAAATCCAATATTATGTCTTACTTCTTTTTGCAGCAGGGTAAGCCTTTTATCTTTAAGCGATTTATAAAACCCAGCAAGTGACAGGAGTGAGGAGGCTGAGGTGGATCAGGCGGATAGATAAACAGGTACTTTGTGGCCCCAGGGGCAATGCCATATCCTTGGGACGGAAGGTAATCACTTTTCACCACAGGGCCTTTCCCTTGTGACCCTGGAGGAGGTCACAGAATAGTTATTGATCTCCCCAAGTCCCAGAGAGAGGTTTGTCCCACCCCCTGTGCACCCCCTCGGATGCTGCCCAGGCCTGGGCTTCCCAGAAGTGAGCAGGGGACCCCCGCAGACCTCTCCCTGCTCCTGCAGAACCAGCCAGCTGCCAGGGGCCTTTCCCTTTAAGCCCGGCACTTTCCCCAAATACATTTGAGAGTAAGAACAAGACGGGAAAAGGAGAGGAAGCGTCTTCCTCCACAAGCGGCTTTCGTGTTTGGCTGAGAGGCTGTGCTTAGGAGCCTGACACAGGCCTGTCCGGAAGGACCTGCGCTGCCGTGGCCGCCTGGGGTGCCTGGGACCCAGGACAACAGCAGGCGGGTGGCGCTTTGTGTGGCCTGGGCCGAGGCCTGGCAGCAAGTGGAGGAATGTTCAGTCTCAAAAATGGTCGGGAAAGGTGACATCCGGCCCGGCCTGAGGCCAGGCCTATAAAGGCCCCTACGTGACTGGGACAGGCTGATGTCACATCTTTGGTGTGCTGTCTTAAAACGAGGCGATTTCTGCATGACACACAGGGTATTTATTTCTCAAATTTTGCTCTAACCTTTGAGCTAACAAAGAGAAGCCGAAAACTTCACATTCTCTGGAAAGCACTGACACGTGGGATGTAGAAATTCAGTTATTTTTATTTGTATTTCATCTAGGTTTTTCCCCAGCGCCCCCTTTTGTGCTCAGTACCCCTCACCGAGATGTTTACATTCCTCCAGAAGTCGAGAACAGAATAGCTGTCATTTCTCTATTAATGTGTTACTTCACATTTTGATAATAATCTTTTTAGGATACATAGGAAATTAAGAAATGTCAGGTCATATAAACCCTACAGCTGTGTGTGTGTGTGTGTGTGTGTGCGTGCGCGCATGCACACACACATGCCCATAGAAAAGAAGCGACTTGTACCTAGTTCTGGAAGGTAACTTGTGCAGACTTCACACGGGAATTACACTCACACCGTGGGACTTGTGGTCAAGCAGTTACAGACCTAAGCCCTAGCTTAGGAACAGAGGTCAGATTTTAAACCAAAGGCGGAGACTGAGATTCCAACTCACGCGGCACTCCAGGGACGGACGGAGAAGCCGGAGAGTGCGCGCCGGGCCTCCGCCCTGTGAGCAGCGAGAGGACCCAGTCCCGGGGCTTGGGCAGGACCAGGGCCTCCCCTGAGGTCGGGGCACCCTGGCCGCACGCCCGGGGGAGGGGAGGGCGCGCACTGGACAGCGCGTGCACATCTGGTGCAGTTTGGGCGAATGCCGCGGAGGACGGGAAACAGCGCCCTTGGTCCCCGCTAGCCGCCGCTCTCCCGGGCCTTCAGGAAGCGCCTGCTGCACGCAGACTCCTAAACAGATGCAGGCATCCTGCGAGAATTAAAGAAAGAAACCCGGAGATGGGCACTACCCGCCCTCCGGGGGGAATTATTAGAAGAGACTATTTTATGAATCTTAAATTGATAATGTATTCATAGTAGAGCGGAGGAAAGCCCGCTGCATCTTTGCGCCTCCTTTTTCACCCGCGTATTTTCAAAGACCTCCTATAGTTAACATTATAATATAGTTAGTCGCTACAAATCGTCGGGGTGATTATAGGAAAGCTGTCAGCTCTGCTCACGCTCTGAAAGGCTCAGCAAATAGCTTCTCCCTTTGCCATGGAGACTGGGGTCTGTTTTTACGGTTACTCTGGAAACCGGAGCCTTTCTGTCGTTAGTCCTTTTCAGTTACTTTAGCTATTAAACCCTCAGGTTGAAACAAAAGGAGGAGGGATGCAGGCGCTTCCGCGGAGAGGCACCTCGCGGCCGGCCCGAGCAGGCCGCGGTGGAGAGGAGCCCGCGCCTGCCGCCGCGCCGAGGCCGCCCGCCCCCACCCGGCGGGAAGCCGCCCGAGGCCTGGCGTGCAGGGCAACCACGGCGCCGCGACCGCCGCGGACCCGGCTGGTGGGTCTGCGGATGCAGCCGTTCAGTTCGGGATCTGTGAAAATAATGTGACTGTTTATGATGCAAATTTGCGCCGAGAGGCTGAGTGCGGCGTGGATTTTTTAAGAAATGGAGGCCCCAAATCACGAATATCCATCCTAGGAACAGAACAAAGAACCTAAGAGAGATGAAGAACTTTGGCCAAATGTGTCAAAGAGCTAGAGGAAATCACGCGGCGCGAGAGAGCGGGCCTGGAGCCGCTGCGGGAGGCGGGCGCCCTTCCGCCCTGGGCCTTGCTCCTCCGTGGGCGGGCGCGCGCAGGATGCGTTTCCGGAGGGGCTGAGTCCCCTCGCAGCCAGCGAGTACAGCCTTGGCGTTCCTCCCCGTTTCCTCGGTGCGCCCTGCCCGAAGCCTCCTTTCCTTCGCCGCTGGGAGGAAGCGCGCTTCCCCAGGAGCAGCCTGCTCTGTCCGCGGCCCGTGACGGGGTCACACTGACCGCCGCCAGCCGGTGGCAGTCAGCCGTTCTCACCTGAGCTTTTCCACATGGTGCCAGTCCCCTTTCCGACCCGTCTGCCCACTAGGAATGAACAGCTCTGGCCACACAGTTCAAAGCCACACACTTGGTTTTAAAAGTAGCAACCAAGTCACTAGCTGGTATTTGTTAGTGAGAAACCACTTGCAGGAGATTTTTTAATCGGCTCAGTGCTCTGCCGCGGCTTGCTCATGTCCCATTGAAATGCAGATAGAAATGGCAAGGGGTCGGCACAGTCCTGCCTGCCCTCCCTCCCACCCACTCTGCTCCGGCTGGCTCCGGGGCCCAGGAGCCTGTCTCACTGCATCAGCAGCCAGCTGTGCTTGCTGAGCAGAGCCGCCAGCTCCGCGGCCTGTGAGCCACCGTCACCTGGTCCCTGTGCTGCAGTGCGTGAGACCCAAGGGTTTGAAACAGCAGTTCAGGTGGCACCAACACTGTGCAGGCAGCCAGGGCACCCCGGACTGTCCTGCCACATTTTCAATCTAAATCACTTAGGCTGCTCTCTGAATGGAAATATGACCGGCATGGAAGCCTGCTGGCCCTCCAAGAAGTCCTAGTGAGAGCGTTCGGATAGCAGAGATGTCATTGCCGATTCTCTAGCAACCATGAGATTAGCTTTGGTGGTGGAGAAGCACAAGTCCAGGGAAACTGATAAAGGCCCCTGCTGCCTCCCGGGCAGTGGCGCCTGGCCCCCCACCATCCTCTCGGGCACACGTTTGCTCCATGACACTGGGGAGTGCCTGCTGTCTGCGAGCCTGTCTGCAATCACAAGGGTTGCTGTGCTCACACATGAGCCGAGGAGCACACTGGTGGCTGAGCAGCCTCTCGGGTCCTTGTAGGAGAGGAGGCAGGTGTATGGCCCCCTCCTGGGTCACAACCACTCATGCAGATGCCCTGAAGTGAAGGGGGCCCCGGCAGCCTCTGCATTAGGGCTCCCCCCATTGCCGCATCCCCAGTCACAGGACACCCCTAGACAGCGGCGACCACTGCCTTCCTCCAGCCCTGCACCGAGGGTCTGCACTGTGGGGCTGTCTCTCCCCCATGTTGTCCGTGCAGGGTTCAGCATGGATCGCCAGCGAGCCTTGACTTTGGGTCCGTGGCTCCTTCTGCATGTTTTCACCTTGGTGTTTTATCTAGCGGTAGCCTTCCGGATAGCCCCTTTGTTTCAGTCTTGTTATTAAAGTTGTAATTGAATTTTGGTCGACTATGAGTAAATTAGTATTTTCTGTAACTTTGTCAAAGTACATTGTTTCCCTAAGCGAATCTGGTAGCTGCTTCTAAGTTGCATATAAATTCTTAATTTGAATTTTTTATTATTGTTTGAAAATGGTTCTGCAGTGTGGATGTCCTTTGTGTAATGTCAGACATAACTCCAGGGGTTTATATATTAGAAGCTGCCATCTTTTATAAATTGCTATTTAAAAGTGAATTACTGCTCCACTGAAATCGGAGTTTTCTAAACAGTAGCTTGTCATGTATCAGCCTGACACCAGAAGCACACTCTCAAGTTTATCAAATGCACCTTTCCTGTGGGGGCCTCCGGCCTTGGGCACTCAGGAGGTCGAAGCCAGGCCGCTGTCCTGGGGACCCTGTCCTTAGGTTCTGCTCTCTCTGTGGTGCTGTCTTGGTTACCCCGGCTAGAAGTGGGCTTTTTCTAGTGAATGGGGACAGTAGTTTCTTGAAAGGCTAATTTGACAGTTAAGAATTGTTGATGCCTTTGATGTCCTAGGACATTCTGTAATTTGTATTGCTTCTCTCCTCACTGGTCTGTGCACTGTCATCCCAAGTGGCCCTGACCCTACCTGTTCCTGTACCCTCCCAGCTGTCCCTGGCTACCCCTCCGGTGTGTGTCTGTCGCCCTGCCCTGGACATCCTCCTGTGTAGACTGAGCCACCAAGGCTGGCTGTGCGCTGCATGCCCAGAGTGGGACTCTGTGCTGTGTTAGAGGACGGCAGGTTGAAATTTGAGTCCAACCTCTCCCTGCAGACACTTTGACACAAATCACATGGACTTGGATTTTGTAATCCATACAATAGAAATGGACCCTGGTCCATCTCGTCTGAGCTTGATGAGTGGCCAATTGGCAGCAGGCTTGGGGTGGGGCGTGGCCAGAAGGAGACCCGAAATGGCCCTGCAGGACCTTAGAGGTGGGGCAAGGGCTGCCTAGTGTCTGCTCCGAGAGTGGAGTCCAGGATGGGCATCCCCCTCTGTACCGCTTCCATGTCCCTGCTGTGCTGACACTGGTGTGGGCCAGAGCGGCTCCCGGCACCTGTCCACCTGTGTCTCTGCCATGTGGACCTGAAACATGGAAACCTAAAACCTTGCTTGGGAGGCCTTGATTTGCAGTGGGTGGAAAAATGGCAGATTGGGAAGATCTTTTATTTCAGTTGCATATTAAGTAATATTATGCTCACTGGGACAATGGGGGCCTTTCAGAAAATAGACACACAGTTTATGGAGACTTTTTTCATTATATTTTTAATAGAATCCTGTATTTTTTCCTTGCCTTTATAACTTGGGCAAAATATAGCAAAAATATACAGAAGTGAATGAACAGCCGTGAAAGCCACAGATGTGCCAGATTAATCTGTATATTTTTATGCAAAGGACATTTTATACCAGGGCAGACAATAAGCACATCCTTTCCCTCCTCGCCGGTCTATTATTTGAAAAGCTTCAGCACGCAGGAATTGTGTTCAGTAATAGGTTGGTGAAGCCAGTGGTGTGTTCATTTGTCTGCTTGAGCCATAGACAGTTGTTGGGGGAGGCCTTGGGGGCTGCTGCTGCTGCTGATTTTGTAAATACTTTGTTTATTGAGTTTTATGTATTTGTAGTAAAGTACATAGCTTCCAAGAGGCTCTTTGAGGTCAGAGTCACTAGGAGAGAAGATCAGCTAAGCTGCAGAAGTCAGTTCCTGAAGGCAGGCTTATTGCAGGCCCGCCTGCCTTGGGGGTGGCCCCAGCGGGCCTAGCCACCTACTTGCAAGAACTTGCCATCCGCACGGACGGTCTAGATCTCCCGGCCAACCTGTCCTTTTCTGTCTGGCTTTTCACTCCCCTGTGTACTTTTGGGCTCTGGGTCCCAGCGCTGCCGCATTAATCATGGCACATGTGTGTGCACTGACACAGGAGACACGAGAGGGGCCGGGGCTGTTCAGGTGACCCACAGGGAGCAGGAGCCCGCAGTCCCTCTAGGTGAGCTCCCAGCCTGCCGCCCAGGTCTGCAAGTCCAAGGCAGGCGGTGTCCGAGGGTCCCGGCTTGCCAGCACCCACTGATGAACGGCGGCTGCAGGGCAGGACCACCCGCTCCCGAGCCTGCGGAGCCCGCGCTTGGAGAGGCTCAGTGGGTCCGGGTCCATGCCTACAATTAAAGAATAAAGGCGGACGAAGAGGTGGTGTACTGTAAACAAAGCCTAGGTAGTGGAGCTATTTCTATTATAGCTATTTTATTTAGCTGGCAGCCGCGGCGCCGCACGCAATGCTTTGAAAAGGACAAAGCGTTTCCTCCGTGTTTACACTTTTTATGACTCTATAGGATTAGGTCTGTTGCACACACAGAGGAGGAAGTCATTTTATTTTACACAAATCAGCTCCTTAAAGTAAATTGAGATATATGGAATTTACCCACGAAATGAGTGACTCGATGTGAATGAAGAGGCGGTGTGTTGTAAATCAGCCCTGACAGCCAAATGGGGAAATTGACAGAGCACTGCAATCACTCCCAACACCCACCGAAGTTATTGATCCAGAACCTCTATAATCCCCTTCACATAACACAAGCAATTTCGTATAATACCTGTAATGACGGTGCATTCAAACTCAAGTAGCCCTCCGAAGCGCTGTATCTAATGGCGAAGCGGCCTCCGCTGAGCAAGTGTACCAACCGGGACACAAAGCGCCGGGCCTTTTGCTTTTAGAGGTAACCGCTCCTGATAAGAGCTAGTTTCAAAGATAAACAGTTCCTCATGCCCCAGAAATGAGCTATTAATTGCCGGCTTGCTAAATATGTTGTAAAAGCCGCTGAGCGGTGGGCACGCACGAGAGAATGGGGCGGATTTGGGGCTTGATAAACTTCTCAGGTTATCCAGAGCCGCTATCTGATGTTAATTACAACAGAGGGAAGACAGCTGACAGGCATTTAGCCGCCGGGTCATTACCTCCTTCCCAGGTGTTTTTCCCAAGCTATGTCCCGGGTTTTACAGGCTCCTTCCCGCACTGATGGATTATTCCGCAGCCTTATCAAAGCTTTGCCAGCTCCTCATTAATATATAGAGAGAGCGGCGTCGCTCTCTATATCATTGTCTTCCTCGCGGGGAGGGCTAATCAGTCAGGCATTATCAGCCAGTCGGCAGAAGGCGAGCAATCAGACCTGCCGGCGGAGAATCACGGCAGATCAGGGGAGGTTAAATGAGGCTGACAGTCGTGATAATGATGATTATACTATAAATTAAGATATGATGATAAAGGAGAATAAAAGACACAATCTGAAGCAATATTTGGTTTAACATGTCTCTCTTTTTCGCGACTGCAAAACGGCCATAACATTTATCACACTGAACAAGAATGGACGTTTAACGACCGTGATAAGATGGGACAGCATCAGATGAGAACCCAACAAGTTGTGATTACAATGTCAGGCACTTTTCCACGGGTGAAGAAAAAACGGGAGATAGAGCATATGTTATAATCATTCATGCATTATTCTGTAGAATGAAAAGAAAATAGATCTATTTTAGAAATGTCTTTCAGCCTTCTAGATGGAAAGCCAGAGGAAACAGTTAATGTATTCTTCTGCTTCCAAGATCATTTTTATCAATGAAACAATAGGAAGTTAAGTGATCATCCTTCCCATCGTGCTTTGCCTGAGAGTGCATGTTTATTAGTGGCGACCGCAGCCCGGAAGGAAGCCCTGAGCAGTTCCTGCCCCGTGGGCGCAGGCATGGAAGGAGAGGTAGCTGAAATCGGCCCTGCCGTGCCACTTCTCGTGGGATTCCGCCCAAGCCCACCTTGGAACAGAAGCGAGTCTCCCCAGTTCCCTTGTCTCCCCAAAGCTAAACAGTGAAAGGACAGACAGAGCTGGCCAGGGCACTAACTGCCTTCGCAAATCCGCCTCCTTACAGGCAGAGGCGCCAACTGCTGAAATCCAGAAGGGAGCTTGACAGCCCCATGGAGAAGACGACACATGGAGTCCCATGTCCCTCCCCAAGGTGAACCTCAGTCTGCAGCCTGTACACTTTCCCCACATGTGCTTGGCCAGGCCTGGCAGCAGGGTCCGTGCACTCACGCATGGGGACCCTCACCGTCTGAGCAGGTGGGCCACTTGGATAAACCCGGGGCCAGGTCTGCACCCACAGGAAGCACAGCTGGGGCTTTGCATTTTGTTCTCAGCATCCTCATAATATCAGAGGTGCAGGAGAAAGAACCTGCTTAGCTCTTACGCACCTCCTCTGACAGGTTATCTTTTAGCTAGGAAATGAAACTCCACTGCAGTTGAAAATGTTTGCCTCTCAGAGGTGAGAGCCAGGAGAGCCAGAGCTGAATGTGTGGGTGCATCTGACTGCCTGTGTGCGCAGGCTCTGAAGATGCACATTTGTCCTTCCACCTCTCTTTGTCCATCTAAGCCACGGTTCCCCAGCCAGGCGGCACTGACCAGCATTGCTCAGATGGAGCCGTCAGCGTCTCTGGGCTGTGTGCTCGGGACCCCGCTGATACTGCCTATGGCCTTCACCCTGGCCATGTGGCAGCCCAGAGGTCCCCAGACATTGCTACATGTCTTCTGAGGAGCAAAATTGCCTCTAGCTGAGAGCCATTGACTTAAATGGATGCAGTCAGCACATAGCGAAGTGGACATTATTACCATTTGTCCCCCAGAAAGCCTGCCCCGGTGCTGCCTGAAGTGGTCGCTAGAGTGCCGGGTCCAGGGAAAAGCGATGCTTTGGCAGGCTGGAATGTGTGGGAACAGCTGTGTCAGCTATGCTGTGAGCTGACCTGGGGCCATGGCACTTTAAAGCTGCACATCTGTCGCTGGCTAGATGAAAGGGATGGGGTGTGCTCTTCTGGACGTGTCTGAAGTCACAGCCTGTGCTGGTCCATTGGCGGCGCCTAGGTACATGCCACGCTCTGGTGCTAAAGTTTAACCTTGGACAGGACCAGAGGGGGACCAAGCGCGCGCTCCCGCCTGGAGGCCGAAGGCAGCGTAGAGATTCGGGACACACCTATGTGTGGGCATGCCTCACACTTTCGTCCTACAGCCTCATGATTTTCAGGACAGAGGCCGTGGGCCTGGAGGGCCTGGGCCGGCTCTGAAAGGTCGGTGGCTGTATTGGAATCCCAGCCAGTGGGCCTCAGGGGTTTTGTGAACCTAGCCCAGCAGGGCTTTCCCACCAGCAACCTCCGTGGAGCATTGGCCTCTGCCTGTGGCCTGAACTATTCTGAGGACGTGGGGTATAGCTGGGGTGCAGGGGAGAGAGAATGCAGAACGTGAGCTGCTCTCCTCTGCGGACATTTTGGTGGCTGTGGTTCCTGGTGCTCAGCCTGGGGAGCAGCCTGCCCCATAACACTACAAGCCCCTTGTTGCTGACCTGCACTTGGCAAAAGTAGAATCCTGGGGTGGAGGTGCTTGCTGGAAGCAGGCCTCTTCCGTGCCCACAGCGGCCACGCTGGAGGCTGCTGTCTCGGGCCCTCGAGGCTGGCACGCCCTCCTCGCCCGCTCTGACTCTGCACATGGCCGCGTGGCTCTCTTGGGCAGGTCTCACTCAGCACACGCGCCAGGCAGGGAGAGATCTTGCTCCTTGGTCCACCTCTGTCCACTGTATTACCTCGTTTTGTTCGTCGGACCTCAGCTCCACGTCGCCCCGGGATGACCCGCGCCACCCAGGTGGCCTCTGAGGGTGCAGGGGGTGGGCCTGCTCCCCACGGAAACGATCTGCTCCTCTGACTGATGATCACTAACAGAAAGTGCGAGCGAGGGACATTCACCAGAGTGATGCGTGCTGTACAATTACTGGATTAATAATTTTATTCCATTACTGTGTGGGGAGAGGGTACATCAGCCTGAAGATCTGCAGGCCTGGTAGATTTCTAAGCGTCCTGCTGAAGGAGTGGGCAAGGGTCAGGAAACTTAATTATGCTGTAACCAGATAGAAATTGCCAAGTGATAAAAAGAAACATCCAGACAGATTCAGCAGGAAATTACAGCCTTAATAATGTAGCATAATGCCTACTTCTATACAATTATTGGAGAGACCCTGAATGGTTTAGAATAACAGGCTTAGGTTTCTACGAACGGCAGAAAGAAAAGCCCACTGGAAATGACTTTTCCTGTCTCACTGTAAATATTTTTTTTGAAAAAAATAAATAACATGATTAGCCAATGGCAAAACATCTCACACTCCTCGCAGCCCACCCGCATGGCCACACCGACACTGGCGTGATGACCAGGTCGGGAGGGGTCATTGCACATCTGCAAATCAAGTTGTTGGCACCACCCTGAAACAAATTGTCTACTCTATTTAGTCTTTCTGGGGGAGAAAAGCCCTTAAAACCAAAAAGAAACTGAAGCGAGGGTACTGGAGATCCAGGAAGAGCACTGGTGGCGACCGGCCAGGTGCAGGGAGGTGGCTTTGCACTCCGAGGTGTGCGGGCCATGGGTGAGTCTGAGCTGAGGGCCGCCGGGCAGGGAGCAGGGCTGATTTCGAGGGGGCAGTTAGGACTTACCGCGTTAGCCAAGTGAGACCTAAAGTGAAGCGGAGGCGTCCTGAGGAGGCGCCTCCGGGTTCCGAATTTCCCAGCCGGCCGCTGCTTGAGACTAGGAAACGGTGTCCCGACCCTCTCCTCCCCCTCCTCCTCC
>NDGM010940492.1:0-11994 GCA_002564305.1 Octomys mimax | reverse complement strand
TTTTGTATTTCAGAGATTAATTCTGATCTGAGTTCCTCTATACATTTCTGCTATTGTTTCTTTACTTCAAACGCTATTAATTCAGACATTTCAGCTGTGCCGGTGTCCTCTGCACATGTTCTGCATGGGCTCTGGACCTAAGATTGCATTTTGCTCCTTCTCTTTGCCATTTTGTATAGTACTGTTTTCTGACCTTTGTTGTAGAGCTTTAGTGCAGTTATATCCTTAGCACGTACTAAAATTCATGTGCAGATCTTCAAAGTTTAAGTCCATCCAGTTGTGCCTGGCTTGAGTCTGGCTACTGTGCTCAGCTTCTTCATGCTGCAGCCCTTGGAGGTAATCCTGTTGTGCCCCTCTGGCAAGATGTTCTGCTCCTGGATTAGCTGGGTGGTTTTGGCACCTAGTCTCTCTGCAGGGATTTCAGTTGCAGAGTTTCACCCCAGGCCTGTACGCCAGGCCTAGGCTTGGTCCAGAGCAGTCCAGTGGATGCAGAGGAGCACAGAAGCTCTCCCACACACTTGCAGGCCCTGAGCTTGGGCAGGTCTGGAGGTATCCCAAGAACATGGTGGAAGTTCTCACTCACAAGGCAGGCTTGGGCTGGCACTCGAGGGGTGGAGGGGTCCTGAGAGTTTGACAAAAGGTCTCACTTATGCGGCTGGACTGGGCTTGGTCCAGAGGGGTCTATCAGGTGCAAAAGAGCACAGAAGCTCTCCCACATACTCTCAGGGCCTTGGCTTGGGCAGGTCTGTTGAAGTCCTGAGAGTGTGGCCTGCATGAGTAATTTTAAACTTTATTTATAATTCCATTTCTACAAGTCCAACTCAATTCTTTAACAATCTGCCTGGATTTTATTTATTGTCTCTTTGTTACTCTATCTGTAAACATTTTGTAGAAATATAGTCATTGCATAGTCTTCATCTGCTAATCCCAATATCTTCAGTCCTGAGAGTCAACATCTCCTATAAAGTGCTTTGCTGACATATTCATAGTGGCTTGATTCCTGACTTATTCCATAGTTTTTTTTAATGGTGAGCTCATATTTGTTGTTCTTTCCTCTAGTCAAGATTTAGGTTCATTGCTGATGGACTCTAGGAGCTACTAATCTGGAACTACTTTAATTTCATTTATCCATGTTCAGGACAAGTATAAATTTGACAATCAGAATCTAAATAATATTAAGTTTGTGATTGTGGATTAACAAAGAAAACATCATTATGGTCACCATTGTACATGCTTTTATTATCGTTGATGGGTTTTGGCCCAGAATCCTTTCCCAAGGGGCTGCCTCAATGATAACATTTCAGGGCCAGCATCACCAATTTCCTGAGGCCCAGTGCTGCTTCTCTAGTTTTCTCCCTCTACTCAGCCTTGACTGACAAAATAATGACATTCATGACCAAGACAACAAGAAAACTGTTACCTTTTTGCCCAATTACAGTCTATCCACACTCACTGTTTCTAATATCTTCACCATTTTGCATTTTTAATTTTGCTTTCCTTTTATTGGAGGCTATTCTTTGCATGACAAAGTCTGTCATAAATTTTCTAGAACCAAATATGTCGTACTAGTAGGACTTGTTAGTTTCTGGGACCTTAGAAAGAAAATTTTCCTTATCAAAAAGCAAAAAAAAAAAAAAAATGCCTTTTAACAAACTAAAAAGTACGGAGAAATGCAAGTTAAATGTACATCAAGATAATACTTTTCACGTGTTAATTGTTCAAATGTAAAAATAAGTTTGATAAGAGACCTCTGATGAGAGTTTGGAGAAATAAGTATTCCCATACGTGCCTGGTGGGATATAAATTGGTACCATTTTTATGGCATGCAATCTAGCCATTTTGTCATAATTATGAATATGCATCCCTTTTGACCCAGAAATTCCACTTTTGGGAATTTATTCTACACACACCAGCACATGTGAAGATTATTCATTGAAACACTACTTGTAATAACCAAATACTTGAAATAACCTATATGCACATTAAGCAGGAACTATTTAAATAGCTTACAGTACATCCATACAATAGGATTTATGCATTATTTTTACAAATGAAAAAGTTTTAATATACTGGTATGATAAAATATCCAAGACATATATCCAATGAAAAACATAAGGTATATAAATGTGTGCATATTATTCTAGTTTTTAAAAAATATATGTTGGCATATTTGTGTGCATAGTTCCACATATTTTTAGAATGATACATAAAACATCTGTCAATATTGGCTGCCACCAATATGGATGCCTGAGGAGATATGGATGCCTGAAAAAGGAGGGTGAGAAAGAGATTTATCACAGCAAACTCTTTTGTACTTTTGAAGTGTAGACTGTGACTATTTTGTCTATTTTTAAAAGGATTTGTCAGCTTGTGGTCAGCCTTACCGGGAAGTGTTGAAGAGGGTGGGCCAAAGACAAACTTTGCTTTCTCCTCAGTTTTGCCTGAGGCTGTTCTCACTTGAAACAGAGAGGGAGTGTGGAGAAATCTGGATGCCAGGTTGCCCAAAAAAGATGGGGCGAGTTAGTGGTGATTTATTGGCCATGTGATCTGCCTCCTGACCTGGTCAGGTAGCTAATAATGAATCTACCAGTTCGTTGTTTTATTACTTCTCACCCAGAAATTTAGAATGTCACAGATGGTTGTGTTTTGATAGGAATTCAGTGCACACTCCAAACATACAAAATTCCAGAACCAAAGTCCTTAAAAGCAGCAATTCTCTCTGTTTCTTTTGGGCAGACTCTGTGTTTTATGTTTCGTGCTACTGACCGACAGCTTCAACTGGAAACACACTACCAGATAATAGCCCCAGACATCTTGTTGAATAAACTTCATCCCCTAAGAAGTTGAGAGAGATAAGGGAATTGCTAGGCTTTAAGTAGATACAATCACACAACTTGGACAACTTCAAAATTCAGAATTAAAAGTAGAAAACTCAAAACTGAAACTGCAAAGTTCAAAAGTAAAACTGAAATTCCATTGCAAGAAAACTTCCACATCTCAATTGCATATTTTGTTTCCAAAAGTGGCAAAAATATGAATATTATGAAAAGTTTAATTGTGTGTGTGTGTGTTTTCACTTTTTTTCCATTTTTGTATAAAATGTTTTAGGCAAGCAGAAAAGAATGGAGTGCATTTAAAAACATATCCGTGTACCCACAAAGCACTGTCAAACCTCAAACTTCTGTCGTAGTTGCTCCAGATAATTGATCTAAAAGCTAAAGAATTTTGGATGTAGTTCAAGGACCCTGTCAGTCCTCCCTTATCTCGTCTGCTTCATACCCTCCTGAGAGGTAATCACCTTTCAGAGTTTATCATTCCCATGCATGCCTCACAATTGTACAGCACGCGCAGGCACACATAAACAATGTATAGTACTGTTTTTGTGTGTTTTAAACCTTCTATACAGGATATTCTGGGTCCATCATTCAACAGCTTCCTTTTCACATTTAAGGTTTTCTATTAAAGGACATGTAGTTGTTTTGGGATCCCACATTACCCAAAATACATGTGAGTCACTTTCTATAGCCTAAGAGTGGGCTGGAGATATAGCTCAGAAGCTTAAGCACCCAACTGGTAAGTGCAATTTAGTGCACACTCTTGAGTCTTGAGTTCAATCCCTGGTATCACCAAATTCTTGCTCCATAAGCCAGGAGTGAAGTGATACATCACAAAATATGCATCTCTTCAATGCTTCCAGTAAACAAATTCCTCTCAATGAGGTCCTACCACTTTACCTTCTGTGAAACAGCACTGAAGCTTTCTAGGTATGCCTCCTAGCTTCAGAGGGCAGTGAACAAAAAATCATTATGAACACAGTTACTAATTTTGTGAATGATTCTGCCACAGAAGTTGTGAGTACCTCTCACCCTTACCAACTTACTGAAGTAACCAACCAGCCAGCTCTCAGCTGCAGCCCCTGAGAACATTCTGCACTCTCTGGCTCTTGCTTCAGTACATTCACTGCTAGCCAGAGATGAGGCTGCTGTAGGGCAGCATAGCAAGTAGGACTGTCATGTGGAGTCAGTGACTGATGGGAGCTAGAATATCAGTACCTCCGTTCCTTCACTTCTCAGGTGAGATAACTGTGAAACATGTTCTGTCCAGATTTTTCTAAGTGTCCAGTATGATTAAACCTCAGTTTATCACAGTGGCAATCTGCTTTATATTAAACATTGTGCAACAATCTCCTGCCTTCCCTTCTCTTCTAACTAACTAAGCTTCTCTTCCACCAGACCTCCTCTAACATCCCTGCTGGCACTGAAACTCTTTTCTCAGAATGTGTTTCTGGGGGAAAAGGACTGAACTCCAACTGGCTTTTGCATGTATGTATTCCAAAGCTGACAATGGTCATCAAGATTGAGAATCTTGTCACCAGTTGTAGAACTGACCCTTAATCACTACACAGAAAAAAGAAACAAAATTTGCATATTATTTACTCTCAGGACACAATAAACCCTTTGCTGTTTGGTTCCAGGAGATTAGGCAAAAGCCCGATAAAGCACTAATACCTACTGAACCAGAAGGGTTTACTTTGAAAGTCACACTTTTGCTTTGAAAGCTTTTGAAAATCTTCAAGCATGACAGGGTAATGACTTGTATTTAAAAAGCATCTTATTTGGCTGAGTTTGGGAAAAATGGGACTTTTTAAAGCCTATGTTTTGACATAGCTTTGAGTAACATTTTTCATTTTTTGTTCTATTTTATAGCTTTCTAAAATTTCACAAACATGAGCTCTAAACACAAACATTCAACAACACTTTTATAATGCCTTCAAAGAGCCCACCTTGACCTTTTGCTTTAGAACATTGAAATGTGATTTTTCTAAACCATTATCTTCAGCAAAGTTGTAATAAAAGAGAACTTGTGACAAAGGGGTCCAAAGAGATGACACATAGTGGTTTTTTTACTCTTTTATATGCAAACTTAGTCTATGTCATACCAGCTGGCACAGGGCCAAGGCTATGTTTTGTGGACAGAACCCAAGCAGAGGAGCAAACAAAGAAAGACACTTTTCCAAGCACGTGGAAACCCCTTTGCTCAAGAGATGGAACTTGTGCTTCACAGCATGGCTGAATGAACTGACTTTTGAAAGCCTATCTTCAAATTCAAGAGCTTGTCCTGGGTAACATCATGTTCATTGCGTTTATTGAGACACATGCCATATTCATTGGGCTTATAAAGGTTATATTTTAAAATTCACTTTCTAAGGTAGTGTGTGAGCTGTATACCTGGCTGCACACTCTCTAGACCTAGCTCAGAATCACAACTTTCAGTGATTCTGTCTAATTATTTTGTGTAATGCGTGATAAGAAAATTATCTAATCTCACTTAGCTCAGCAATCTCATCTGCAAAATAGTGGTAGTACCTACGGTATTGTTCTCCTAGAATTAAATACCTTGTCTCAGGGTCTTTAGCCAAGAGTTTGTTCTAACATGTAGATTTTACAAGAAGCAAAGCTGAACTTTGACAGAATTGTGATTATTACCTAATTAACTCAGTAAAAAATTGCAGAATATACAAGAGTACAAAAAATAATTGAAATGAAGACAAGAATTGTGCCACATGCCAGCACTCTGGAGTCTGAGGTAGGAGGATTATCATATGTTGAGGGTCAACCTGAAATATATAGTGAGGTCCTGTCTCAGAAAGAAACATATATGCACACATACAAGAAAGCAAGAAATTAAATATTCTCCATCCAACCAGGAATGGTGGAGCATACCTGTAATCCCAGCATTCAGGAGGCTGATGCAGGATGAACACTGTGAGTTCAAGAAAAGCCTAGGCTACAAAGTGAGTTCAAGGCAGCCTGAACTGCATAGTGAGACGCTGTCTCAAAAAGACAAAAAGAAAATTATCCATATGTAGAGAAGCTAATGTTTCATCTATGCATGTGTTATCGGTTCTGATTTTTACAGAAAAAATATTGAGTGGACTATTTTGCAAGGTACATCTTCACTAGAAGTATCACAAAAAGTGCAGAAGTGCAGATGGTCAATAAATACTTGAAGAAAAATCCTCCATTGCTGGCTATTAGAGAATACAAATCAAAAAAACACCAAGATTCCACCTTACCCCAGAAAGAATAGCAATCACCAAGAAATCAAATAATAATCCTGGTGAGGCTATGGGGGAAACGAACCCTTCTGCACTGTTGATGGGAATGTAGACTAGTATAATCACTATGGAAATCAGTATGGAGATTCCTCAGAATACTAAAACTAGAAATTTCATTGGGTCCAGCTATTCCCATGCTGGGTATCTTCCCGAAGGCATTAAAGACATCACATTACAGTAATATATGCATACCCATGTTCACAGCAGCACAACTCACAAGAGGGAGATCTTGGAAACAGCTTGTATGTGTCACCAACAGATGAATGGATAAAAAAGATGTGGTATTACACACAATGGAGTACTACCCTGCTATAATGAAAGATAAACTTGAGTCATCTGTAGGAACAAGGGTGCAACATGTAAGGCCATAATGTGAAATGAACTAAATCAGACACACAAGCCTAAATATCACATGGTTTCTCTTATATGAGAAACAGAAAGTAAAAATAAAAAGTGAAATAAAAGATAGGAAGTAGGGAGATACGGCTGGAGATTTAGCACAGCAGGGCAGCACTTGCCTAGTGTGCATGAGATCCTGTATTCAATTCCTGGTAACCCTCCAACACCAAAAAAGGAAGTAGAGAGCTAGACCTTTCTTAAATGGGCAGGGGATGGAGAGATGGAGGGAGCAGGGAGGGAGGAAAGGGGAGGGAAAGGGAATGAAAAGGAGAATTGAGATGTGTTATGTAATGTACCAACTCCCTGAAGAAATGCAAGCACTGTGTACTGCAAACATGTACTAATAAAAAACAGAAAAAAAATAATAAAAGTGTCCTGTATCATTAAATAATCTTCAAAAAACAAGTCTGTTTATTTTTATGACTTGGTGTTTCATCTCTAATAAAGATCTAT
The DNA here is from genome assembly GCA_002564305.1 of Octomys mimax. NCBI lineage: Eukaryota > Metazoa > Chordata > Mammalia > Rodentia > Octodontidae > Octomys > Octomys mimax. Next base: position 5,024 of record NDGM010940492.1, on the reverse strand, counting down.
GATTTATCTCTCCAATTCAACCAATTTCCTAGGCCATTAGGTTACCCCTTGTAAAATGCCAACATTTCTGCCATATTCTTCAACAACATACCTTTGTGAATGTATTTGTTTTTTCTTGGCCTGAACACCGAGATGAGTAACCACTGACTCAAGTGATGAGAACGCTTTTAAAGCTTCTAATACCTCTGCTGAATTGTCCTCCTTAGAGTCTGTTCCAGTTTATATGCTAATTCGTGGCATGAAGAACTGCTTGAAGTCACAAAATACTTTAGCGCATTGTAATAGTTACAGCAGATATTATGAGAAAACAAAGCCTCCAGGCCTATTCACACACATCAGCCTTGTTTTAAGTTTGGTTTAAACTTGCATTTCAACACAATTAACAATTCTAGCATGTCTTCGTCCTCTGGAGGACAATGGACAAAATGAAAATGCTATGTCCCTGAGTACCAAACATGCACCTGAAAATATTCATGTGGCTTAAAATCTAACAACTGCTAGATTCTGGAAGGCAAAGACCCTTTGGATTTATCTTTTCATCTTCAAAACTTGATTCCCACCTGGTATGTTTTGTGTCCTGACTTCCCTAGAGTCATTCTTTTTCTAATTCCACAGCTCCCCAGTCCGGTTAGAAGATGGACTGTAAGGTGCTGAATTAATTCCTGAGAAGGGCTTAACAAACAGTAGTGTACGTTCTTTCATCTAACATTTAACAAGTTCCTATCACTTGCCAAGAACTGTGCTAAAAGCAAAGAGCAAATTACATTTTAAATTGCATGAAAATCAGTATCACACATACTTCACTCAAAAATTATCCTATTCTACTACAGAGGAAGAAATACAAATGGCCAAAAAGAAAAATCCCAAAGGTTGGGCATTTTAGAGAGTGGTGGTATGTTCATCAGCTGCCCCGGCTGCCTATGTTCAGAGAACTCATGACTCCATATTGAGGGCCTGAAAGAGAGCAAGGCATGTCTATACCTGGAGTCTCCTGCTCCCCCATGCCTTCTTCTCCCCCCTGAAAACACTGCCTTCTGATGTTCATAAAGCTGTATTGACTTCTGCTGTAGTGGGACAATGGCATGCTGCCAGTACCCCAAGCAGCAGAAGCCATTCACTGTCCTTCCAGAGGTAGCTGTCTCCACAGCTGCTGACTCTCCCCTCTCACTGCTGTCCTGGTGGCACTATCCTCTGGCTACCTTTCCTTCAGAGACTGTCCTGTGACAGTTGCACACTTCTGCAGAGTAGACAAAATGTAGCTTTACCTAACCTTACGTCTGTTGGGAATGTTTATGTTCCACACAATGTAGACCAATAAATCTTAACTTGGAATGATTTTGTTCTTCAGGAATATTTGGAGTCCAAGGACATATTTTCTTGTCCCAAATGTGTGAGAGGTGCCAGGGGTACCGAGTAGGCAAAGACCGAGGATGCTGTAGAACATGGCATAATATACAAGATTACTTGCACAGAGAATGCTGCTCTAGCTCATGATGTCAGCAGTGCCAAACCTGATAAACTTCGGTATAAACCATAAGATTTTTTGCACTGGTAGACTATCAAAGTATATGTAATTATTTTATCAATCTCATCAGTGTGAACAAATCAATGCTTTGATTTGAATCAACTTATTTAGCAGGAAATGCCAGGCTACATGCTACCAGAGAGAGAGAGAGAGAACCACAAAAGAGTGGACGGCAAAACCATTTTATGATTTACAGGAGAATAAATAATTGTGGAATTATGGGCCTTGCAAGGCCCCTTGCTCCATGGAAAAGAAAGCAGTGGGTGGATAATGAGAGACCAATATCAATAGTACTTGGCTCATGGTTTTCAATTTCTCTGGTGATGAAAATGGTGACAATCAAGTACAGCCTCAAAAATCAGTGGAAACATCTTCAAGTCAGTGCACTGTAGTAGAATAAGTTCATTATGTAGGAAAACGAATCTGTGAAATTTTTATTTTTGAAACCCCTACAAGATTTCCATATGTAAAAATTCAACCTGCATTTCAGTCTTCCCCAAACCCAGTGAGTCATGGCTGCATTCTACAAGTTTCTGCAGGTATTTTGTGGGGTATAAAAAGAGAAGCATGTGGCTCCACATAGGCAAGCAGAAAGAAAAATGAAAAGCTGGGAGAATAAAAGGCTGAAAGGAGTGAAGATGGGTGGACATAAAGCAGCAGAGTTGTTCATCAAACCAACATATAATTGTAATAGACCAGTGAGATAGCTCAGTGGACTTGGTGCTTGCTTAAACAAGTGCAGGGACTGGGGTTCAATCCCTGGCTCCAAATGATGTCAGGGCTGAGCCAGCTACCCTGAAGGAGTGGTGGCACACGCCTGTAATCCCAGCAGTGGGGAGGCTGAAAACAGGAGGATCACTATGAGACTGAGCTGCGTAGCAAGAACTTGTACCAAATACATAGAGGTAATATATAATTATAAATGAGTATGTTTTTGATCACATCAGTAACATGGAACTTTGAGAACTAAGTGATTATTTGAGATTGATTGACTGCATCATTAAGTGGAAAAAAGTTAGAAATACTGCATAGAGATAGACAGCAGTCTTTATCTGAATCTTTGAGTCCATGGAACCCATGTAGCTGTAGAGAAAAAAGGAAAGATTGATCAATTAATTTGGCCAGCGTGTGCTACATGAGTTGGCTATAGTGTTCCAGACATTAGCATCAGGAAAAAACCTTCAAGAGAATCAGATTAATGTTGATGTTTGAGCTTCCCTCAGAGTCCTGTCTTAAAGTGGGGACAGTATGACATAGGGACAGTGGTTAAAAACAAACAACAACAACAACAACAAAAATTGCATTGGTTCACATGAGCCATGATGGTGCTTTGCATTTGAGCGCTGTCAGTCTATGGCACACCTAAAGGGAATAGCTGAAGAATCAGCACACGTGTGAGCAAAAGCTCAAGAAATGGTAGGTGTCCAGTCACTTGGGCTGAAACACTACATCTCTCTGGGTGTCAGTTTGGGGATTTATCAGCATATAGTACGAGAGTCAAAATTGTCAAAGAGCCTCTCTAATCCTCTTTTCTATCCTCTTTCAAGTTCCCCCACAAAGCTGCAGGTCGAAACATGGGCTAGCGCATGTGACTCAAGGAATAATTAGTGTTTCTCATACCTTCTGTCTCACTGTGGAAAGAGCGGCGGAATGCTCCATGCATGCTGAGTCACTTGAGGTGTGTGCAGTTCCTGGAGAACACCCAAAGAGTGCTCTTGTGTGCTCTGAAGCCATAGGAGGAGGCCAGAGTTTCTGAGGGTGATGAATTTCCAAAAGAAGGTATTGATGTTCTTTAATCACCAAACCAAAAATAGATGGGACAAACCCTCCAGGAAATGCTGACAGCTCATTGACACTAGAACCCAACAATCATTCCAAAGAGGAAATCACGGCAAAGGAACCAACAGCATATACCACCATCAGTTCCTCAGAGCCCCTGGCGTCGCTGAAGAGCTCATTTGTACCAGAACCCAGTAAATCACTTTCAAACTGCAATGAGCTGGCAACAGAGAATAGGCAACTGTCTCTTCCTGCAGAACCTATTGGACTCACTAAGGAGCTCACTGGCTCCCAGCCACACAGAAAACCAAATACATGTGAAGTATAGATGGCTGAAAACCCAATTCTACATAGTACTCGTATGTGGCAAACTAATCCTCAGTGCTCTGTAGGACCATGACTTGGGATTTATTTTTCCAACAAGTACCTACTGAGTAAAAAGGCATGTAACTGATTTTAGTTAGCATCAAAATATAGGTCCAAATTATTGTAGCTTTTGCTCAAATGGAAACTGATGTATGGCTGCAGGCTACTTGTGGTGACAAGTAAAAGAAAAGGCACCTCAGGCTAGCTTAAGCAGTGGAGGACATTTATCAACTCATATCACTGTAAACTCAAGAGGATTCTATGCTGTTTGGTGGCACAATCGTGGCATTCAATTTCTTTTAACTCCTTCCTTCTGGTTTTAAGAGTCTACTTTACTCTGAAGCTCATGTTCACCATGCTGGGAAAATGATTATAGAATTTCAGGCTTCATTGATGGACCTCACATTATTGAGACAGACAGAGGGACAGAGATAAAGAGGGACAGAGAAACACTCTCAGTCCTGGATTATCCACAACATTTTCAGCTTCATTCTGAGAGTGCAACTCCTGAATCAGTCTCTGCTTAGAGACTGCTATAATCTAATTGTTTCAGGCATGTATTACCTAACCAACTCCTGAAGTCATAGGGTTGAAATATGTATGTTCTGATCAGAGTCTAATACTGAAGCATGGTTGGGGTCAGCACTTCAAACTCAATAGTTACTACAGGACAGGAAGGAGAAGGGTAGGACAGATATTTGAAAGTCCATAATACACGCTGTACAGCATACTATTTGTATAAAAGTAGCTAATATATATGCATGGGACAAAATAAAACACTCTCATAAAAGGCACCACAATGAAGTGTTAGAGGTATTCAGGGCTTATCCACAGAGAACAATTTGAGCTTCAATCCTGTGTTCTTTCTATTTTATGAGTGTGGTTCATATTGTTGTATGTCTGCAATGAACAGTCCAATGGAATTCATCTGCATATTACTGGCTTACAATATCTAACACTCCATGTTTACAAACCTTGGAGCAAGTACAACCAGCTCACTTTACCCCACAGATGATACCAGCACTGTGATGATAAGACCAAATCCAGACACCCAGAAGCCAATGCCACTGGCCATGCGACAAAACCTTAATGGACAGCAATTTTGACTTACATGCAGATCTCTTCCATTACCTGTGCATTTATCATATTTCATAACCACGGCTCTTGCCATCAAATAAGTTACAATACTCCATTAAACCAATACCAGTGTTGAGATTATTTTATACTTATAATTGCCTTTCTAGTAAACAGTATTTGAACTTAAAAAAAAACTGCAGAAACTCCCATTCTCCAAATTATTTAACAGTATTAGTATATAGGAATAAAATACATTTTTGCCAGATCACTCTGGCTA